>CAUYSK010079629.1:0-30197 GCA_963575035.1 Avahi laniger | reverse complement strand
ATTAGGGTGTCTTTTAAAAGAAAACCAGAAGCCATTGTGAAAAAGTTGTAAACAAGAATACTGGAAAGCTGGGCACAATAGTGCACGCCTATAGTTCCAGCAACTCAGGAGGCTGAGGCAGGAGGATGGCTTGAGCCCAGGAATTCGAGGCTGCAGTGAGCTACAATTTCATCACTGCACCCCAGCCTGGGTGAGAGAGAGAGAGGGAAGAAAGAACACTGAGTTTTACCCCAGGTCAACTTTTTGAGGGTCAGCTTTGGAAAAGGAAGGAAGGAAGGAAGAAAAGGAGGGAGGGTGGGAAAGAAGAGCATGTTAGACAATTTGCGAATGAATCTTTTATAAGATGTCTAATTTATTTCATCATCCATAACCTCTTGAAGAGTGATTTTTGAGTATCACTTGGCACAAAAACGTAATCCCTCACCAATTCCAGGTGTTTTGTTCTAATGATTAGTAATCATAAGTGCTCTATTTAGTGCATGCTTGTGAATGTCTAACAACTGGCTCTCTGTGGAGAAAAGCCCCAGTTTGTGCTGTTTGCTGATTTCCAAGGTGTAAACATGCCCACCCTGGTCCATTTCGAGCTATCAAAGTGAGGCCACCGGACACAGTATTGGCTAGAAACATTTCCACTACGCAGATACAGCGGGTGTAAATAACCTTACACACATGGGATGGCCAAATACAGCAAAACCATTAGGAAGCAATAAGTTTCGCATATTTATTATACTTGTTTTTAATATAGTTTATTTAATTGTAAGTGTATATAATTTAATTTTCTACAATGGTGATGTTTGACAACCAGCTTGCCAATTTTCTGAAAGTCTAGTAATCAGCTCTCCAGAGCTAGCGCCCACTGTCCATATGCCAGGATGGAACCAGATCAAAGCAGAACCCAGGTCCCAGTGGGTTGCAACTGAACTTACTCAACCAGACAGGATCTTCCAAAACAAGTTCTCCACTGATTACTGTGGGCTGTTTGCTTCATTGTGCATCTTCATTTGTTATATTTCATTTAGGATCACGACAGCCTTTTACAGTAGATTTTATTATCCAGATTTTATAATCCAATTTACATATGAAGAAATTGAGGCTCAGTGAAATTAAAGTGCTGTTTCCCGGATGCTCAGGTGCACATAAACCACTGGGGGAGCTTGATAAAAAGCAGATTCCGATCCAGCAGGTCTGGGGTGGGCCTGAGATGCTGCATGTCTAACTAGCTCCCCAGTGATGCTGGATCATCCCTCCAGTCCCCTGCTGACAGTCCTGGACCACGTCCTGAGTAGCAAGTAGCTGAAGGATATAGGAAGCCGGCAGTCCTGGGAGCCCGTCTCTCCCCTCCTATTCCAGCAGTTTGTTTTTCATTTAACCACTGAAGTATCTCTGTTGAGTAGAGGGGGAGTCTCAAACCACTATCCCTGCACCTCCCAAACTTCTTCTAGCCATGCCTTGTTTTTTTAAAATAGCATCGTATCCTTATTTGGAAGATGTCCCCCAGTGAAGTTTAAGGCCATGATTAAACCAGGTTGCCAACTTTTTCCTCTATTCTGTGTATTGGAACAACTCTCTGAGTCCCTAAACTAATGCAACCTAATTCCATCAAATCAAAGGTCTCCCCAGGGTGCTCCAAACCAAGGCCCCATGGGATGGTAACATGTGTGGCACCGAAGACAATTTCCATGCAGACACACAAAGACCGTGTTGAAAAGGGATGAGGGTGTACAGTGAACATGGAATTTTGTTTTTTCCAAAACAAAAACTCTCTTGGGTGGGCAGTTGGTTGAGACTGTTAGTGCAAAGGCTCCAGCTCTAATGATGGTGTAACACCTAGATAGGCCCAGAGGGCATTCGGCACTGGGTGGCCTGGAAGAATTCCCCCCTCCCTGAATACCTGACTCAGTGTGGGGGTGTGGGACCCAAACGCTTTAACCCTGGTCAATGAGGCTCATTGTGCTTAAACTTCATACACAGCAGGTTGGTGAAAAGTCCTAAAGGAACTGAAGGCTGGATTCTCTTTGTGGCTGTCAGTCTGCGCCTCCTTATTTCCATGATTTAGAGTTAACCTCTGATTTTGTTTAGATTTCCTTATCTTCCAGGAATTTTCTCCAACCTTCATGAGTGAAATTTAATTTGATTCCCTCTCTTTGTTTTTCTCCCTGCAGGTTTGGCCGTAAGCTCTGCCTCTTAATTACAATCCTCATAAATGCCACATCTGGAGTTCTCATGGCCATTTCCCCAAACTATACATGGATGTTAATTTTTCGCTTGATCCAAGGACTGGTCAGCAAAGCAGGCTGGTTAATAGGCTACATCCTGAGTAAGAATGTGTGTGTGATTGCAGCTGTGGGAACAAAGGAGCACTGCTGCCAAAACACAGTCCGGCGGGGGGCAGCTCTATGGGAAAACAGACCCTACTTTAAGACAATGTTGACAGGGTTTTTTTTCCATATCAAAAGAATTTCTAAAATCATTTCAATCAACTCATTCTGCCTTCCTCCTATAAAGAGAACAATGAAAGCAGAAACAAGGAGAAACATATTATATAGAACTCTTCTGGAATTTTTGTTTTTCTATTATATAGGCAGAAAATCTAGCCTACGAGGCCTATTCACAAAGAAGATTCAATGATGAGAGATAATAATAGATTTACAGAGAACTTTAATATTTTGAATAAATCTATTCTAGTAAACCACGATTATCCTCAATTTACATACAAGGAAACTGGGAACACAAGTACTGTGATCACCCTAGATTACTCAGCCAGCCGTTTGTAGGACCACGAATATAATTTACACCCTGTTCATTAGTAGCCAGAGTTATGGGTAAGCTCCATGGAGTATAAGAGAATATTTGAATTTTAACAGCATAGCATCTTTATAGCAATATTAAGAAAAATCACCACCATAATTAGATCTTGGGAATTAACCTCATCATTACTTTCCCTTCGGCTACATTCAACCAGAATCTATACAAAGGGAAATGGATATTTTGAAATTAATAATAATAAAGCTCTCATTACACATGAGAAAACTAGAATATGTGTGCTTGCAATTTTAACTGAGAAAGTTATTTGGGGAATTCCATGAAAGGAATAGGCGCTAACTAGTCCTGCCAGTGTAGGCACTTAATAAACATTTGGTCAAAGAAGGGATGAATGTGAGCAGTATACAACCGGTAATTTGGTTTGTAGGAAATACAGTATGTAGAATTACACAGAATTTAATTGTGTAAATGCAAATTTTAACAAAAGTTCATCTCAGCCTCCTCCCATTAATTTCTTCTCTCATCCCTCCAGATATCCATGATGTAAACCTCACTGCTCCATCTCTGCCTACCCTTCCACCCGAACTTCGTCCCCGACCCCAACACCTCTAAAAGGCAGACATTTCTGTTTATGGAGCACTTACCTTTGTTTAACTGTTTTAAAATACTTTCAGATAATTCACAGTAATTTCTAGAAAGATTTTTAGGGTGCATTCCATTTGGTTTACAAATAATGAAGTCTTTAACATGTTTGCCAAACATTTAAAGCAAAAAATGTAGCTTGTGGAATATCTTGAATTTCAATTCTAGTATGTCTGTCATATAAACATAGCTATCCCCTAATTCCATGTACATGGACCTCGTGTTTGTCATGATGTAGTCCTGGATGAGATAAAGCTGATTATTGTACCCTGTGCAGTGCTATGCTGCCAAATTGGCTCTTAGAAAATAAAAAGCCCTGATTTATAGAGTTTTCCAGTTTCCAAGGTGTAAATACTCCCACCAGGACTGATTTCAAGATACCAATGGGTTGAACAACCAGCTTGCAAAATTCCTGAAAACTTAAAAACCAGTTCTTGCAAGCCAGTACCGTCTGATTGCAATCTTCTGCTAAGTTTCCAAGGCACTTACACAAATAGGATTGCAAAGGAATATTTAACTCATGTAAGAGAATATATGGGTGTTCATTTACATAAAAATTATCTGCAATCTAAATTCAATGTTTGATTCACTTAATTCAGGTCTCGAGTTATCACTGCTTTATTACTCTAGATCAAAATTTTGCATATACAAACACAATTGCATTTGTCCTTGAAATTATTCTATAAATCAAATGTTTTTGCTCATGTGGGCAGGCCTTTCATCCTATCTAATCTGGGGTTATAAAATTTTATATCAATTAATACAACAGCAATTGTTATAAAAAAATAAGAACTATAGAACATTTAAAAATATTCAGAGAGCTGTATAGAACATTCTAGAATGTGGACTATATTTTTGAAGTTGCCATTCTTGTTTCCTGATAGCCAACTCACTGCTGTGCTGAATTGCATTGACCATGTGGATTCTCTCTGCAGTTACAGAATTTGTGGGGCCGAGCTATCGGAGAACAGTGGGGATTTTTTACCAAGCTGCCTTTACCGTTGGGCTCCTGGTGCTGGCCGGGGTGGCATATGCACTTCCTCACTGGAGGTGGTTACAGTTCGCAGTTACTCTGCCCAACTTCTGCTTCTTGCTCTATTACTGGTAAGTCCATTTGGAACAAAAAGGAGATAAACTGAAATATTTTATGTTCTAAAAAGGCCAGCTCAGTGCATACTGTCCTTCTGATACCAAGGTTTCTTTCACTTTCCAGGCTTATTTCACAGGGAGCCCAGTTCCATGTTTCAAGGATAAAAATCACAAGCTTCAGCCTGTCTCTCCCCCACACCTTCACCCCGGAAATCAAATGTCTTTTTCTTTGGGCTTAAAGTTTTTGTGACCTAGATCTTACATTTCTGCATTACTTATTTGGTGTTTAAATTAGCATCTAGCAGCTGTGGTACAATTTGGACTGTAGAGCCTTTGAAGATATTGACAATATCATCACTGCTGTTCTATCCCTCTTCAGAGGAAACTTTAGGATGAAGAAGGCAAAACATGACATTTGCGTCGCCACTTCCCAATACCTGTGCCTGAGGCAGACATCCCCAATCAATCACAGCAGTCTCCATCTCAGATAAGGCCAACATGGCACTCCAGATAGACCATATCAATCAATCAGAGTTACTGAGGAAAGCAAGTTTCCCTGCCCAAGGGAAACACATGGGAAATAGCAGAAACTATTAGAAACCCCTAACTTACTTGAAATAAAGAGAGGGGGATGCTGGATTATCAGACGAAATATCTTTCCCATGCAATAAGCTCATTTATTTACTTCCTCCTGGATGTATCTACTTGTTCTTCCCATCGTTGTCTTGCCTAAGACTTACATGTCACAACCCTCCCCAGGAAGCGTGTTTCCTTGTCCAAAAGCCAGTAAAATTCTGTGTCTTAGCTCAGGCTGCTATAACTATGTACATAGAAGCAAACATTTCTCACAGTTCTGGAGGTTGGAAAGTCCAAGATCCAGGTGTGGCAGAGTCCATTCCTGGGGAGGGCTTCCTGGCCTGAGCACAGCTAGACTTGTTGCTGCATCCTCACATGGTGGCAGCACAGACAGAATCCTCTGGTCTCTCTTCCTCTTCTTATAAGGACACTAATCACATCCTGGGGACCCACCTCCAGGCCTCATCTAATTGCCTTCCAAAGGCCCCACCTGCAAATTACACACTGGGGTTGAGACATCAGTGTATGAGTTTTGGAGGAGCACAACATTCAGGCCATAACGTTGACAGTGACCTGTATCTCCCTCCCTCATCTCCTTCTACCCATTTCTGCCTCCTCTATACCTCGGAATTCACCCTCTTCTCCTTTTCCCATTAGGAAATCATTATTATTTCTTGCTTGGGTTACTGTTATAGATTCCCAACTGGTCTCCTTGACATTTGGTTTATTGTCCTCTAATCCATGCTTCCTGTCACATGTTAGACATCCAGTTCCACCATGTCACTGCCCTGCTTAAAAGTCCTTCCACGGTTTTTTCCCTGCAGAGTGAAGACCTAGTGCTTTAGCATGACAGAAAGGCCACCTATTATCCAAGTTCTGACCACCTCTGAAGCACTTCCTCTTGCCACTTTCACTGAATAGGATCAAATTGAATTTACTTGCAATTCTGCAAGCTCTATCATGGGCTTTACATTTTTGAATATTGCTCCAGATGCAGAGTAGAAGACAGGTGTCACGGGGGAAGAATGGAGGCAGGGAGACCAGAGAAGAAACTATTGCAATTACCCTCGCAAGACAGGACAAAGGCCTGAATTAAGAGAAGTTGTGGGTATGAAGAGGAAAAATTATAAGCAAAATTCTAACGAGGCAGCAATGACAGAGCGTGGTGACAAACTCCATGTGTGAGCTCCCCGTGGTGGTCTGCACACTCCCACCTCCACTCCTTGACCCTCTGTCAGTTCTTGGGCCTTCAAAAAGCCCAGGCCCACTTGGGCTGACAAGTGGAGCGCAGAGTCAGATATCCAGCGGCACCCTGCTTGGCAGTTCACTTCCTGGGGTTCCGCTTGGAAATCTTGGAGGAGGGAGCCAGCCGGAAGGCTTCCTGGACAAGGCTGACCATATTTTGCATTTGAGGGAGGAAAGAGCCACATATCCCACTGCGTGATCGTTAGTTTCTTTATAGATCCAACTGGACCTCACTGTGTAAGAACCTCAGAGAAATCTGATTAGGAAAATTGGGGTTGGGGGGAGGTCAGTAAGACTTTCTTCTCCACTGACTTTGTACCCTAGGTACATACCTGAGTCTCCAAGATGGCTGATCTCCCAGAACAAAAATGCTAAAGCCATGAGGATCATTAAACACATCGCAAAGAAAAATGGAAAATCTCTGCCTGTCTCTCTTCAGGTGAGCCAGAGCCTTAAGTATCAAATCAGGGGACGGTGAAAAGGGAGGCTCTGGGAAGACACTGGCGTTCTCAGGGGAGCACAGGCCAGCCCACCACCTTGCATTTGGGCATAGCTGGTAATGAAACGCAGCAGAGTATTTTATGTACTAAGATTTGGGGGTCCCTAGGAGAATACTTTAAACAGATGCAAAACATCAAACTGAAAGGGAACCAGGAATCATTTAAAGGTCAAACAAGGAGTTTCTATCTTGTGCAATTCACACCTCTGCCGGCCACTCATGCCACGCTTACCTGTGTGTCTGGCATCCTCAGGTCAGATTCTTAGATTGGTATGACAGTTCTTTTTTTTCCACTGAAAACTTTTCTGTTGGCCTTTTGGATAGAAAAAATAATTTATTTGCCGGGAAGGATGATCCTATCATAATTCTGCTGGAACCAGTGCGGGGCCTCCGCTTGGCTGGTTCTGTGTTTGGCCCAGTGCAGCCCATCCTGCACTTCTTGTTCGCAGCGCCGACCCCCGGCCTGCCCAGCACCACGCAGAAGTCCAAGCTGTGCATACTAGTGCTTGCGTCATATTTGACACCCAGATCGATATATTCCTGGATCCCAAAACCAAAGTGTCCAGTATCTGACAAGTTATTTTTTTTTAACTCGTACTCCCACACCTTTAAGACCTTTCTCCAGGAATTCTTCTGTCTTGGCCCTTCTGGCTGTGCGGGGGATGGCAATCTTCTCATTTCTGCTGCTGCCAAAGGACCTGACAGTGTATCTAGCTGTGGAGGACCCAGGGGTCTGGCCTGCAAGCTGCCCCTGCACCTCGGCTGCCGGGGCCAGTCTGTCCCCTTTCCCCCATGCGGATATTGAGGCAGAGCTTGTGGATGCGAAGTTCCCACATAGGCTTCCCCTTTTCACCTTGACCTGCCATCATGGAGAACAGGAAGAGAGAACAGTTCTTTAGGCACAAGTAATTTCTTAGAATTTTAAACATTTGGATAGAAATTGCTCCAAAACATTTTAAGCAATCTGCTACCGTCTTAAGTAGAATCAAGTTACTGAGGTGTTCATTATGTGCTTAGTGTTTGCCTTTAGTAGATCTCACCACTTTGACCTCAAACCTTTTCATTTAATAGGGGCTAGAAAAGAAAACATTAAGCTTATTAGAAAATTATGTCAGAATAAGAGTAAATCATTTCTGAATGAGGATCTATGAATAGGATAGGTTATGTGTAAGAACTTGAGATTTACATGACATTTAGAATGAGGATTTTTGGACTCAGAGGCCTTTTTCCTTCACTTTCTCCCTGGTTCCTGGGTGACTGAAATGTGATTCTCAGGTGTTAGATTCCTTCAGCGAAGGCCCAGTGGGTAAATCACAGGAGAGTCATCATCTCCCAAGAGGTGACATCCCGGTGTTGGCAGTAAATCTCCACTTCACCACCTACTGACCATATTCTTCTAGAGCAGAGTTCTCAAATGTTACCCTCTGTGCACAGGAATCACCAAAAACCTTATGAAAATGCAGATTCAGATAGGTCTATTTCCCGCCCATTTCTAACGCGTTCCAGGTGATGCTGGTGCCGGTATGAATGCCAAGGTCCCAGGGCACAGCTTCCTGCCTGGTGGGCCACAAACTGGTCTAGGTGACAGACGCATTGCTTCGCCCTCAGCCCACACGGCCGGGCCATGAGGCTGGGCATTGATTATAGCCCACTGTGCTCTACAAATAATATCATTTCAGACAGGCACTAGGAATTGCCTAACTTCTCTGCATCCCAGCTTCCTCTTCTGTAAAATAGGGTGAAAGAAATAGAACCTAACGTCAAGGATTTTTTAAAGATTAAATGAGACAAAGTGTGCAAACTGCTTAGTGTAGTGCTGGGCAATGCGGTAAGCACTCCATATGTGTAAGAAATTATTGTTGTTCCCTGTATGACCCAGGGACACCACCATCAAAGCTGTTCCTACTATGTCTTTTCTTAGAGCCTGAGACCTGATGAGGAAGTGGACGAGAAGTTGAAGCCTTCCTTTCTTGACTTGATCAGAACCCCTCAGATAAGGAAACGTACTTTGATCTTGATGTACAGCTGGTAAGGAATATTCTTCCCTTTAAAATCCCTCCAAAGTCTTTTAATCACAATCAGCCACATTAAGGAGGGAGCAAGGGTGCCTTCAACACAATATCTAATCCCAGGTTTAGCACCAACAGCGGACAGCAGTGTTTCACTCACGCATAGCAGGTTTTTCAGCAAATGTTGAAATCCACTTACAGTCCCTGAGCATAGATCAGGGCGTTCTCAACCTTGGCTTCACATTAGAATCACCTGGAGATTATAAAATACCAAGGCCAAACCCGTGTCTCCAGAAATATTGGTTTAATTGGTGTAGGGTAGGGCCCAGGGACCAACATCGTTTAAATTTTCCAGGTGATTCTAACATATAGCCAAAATCGAGAGCTATCGGTAGAGATTAACTGATGATGAGTGTAGATCTCTACGGCAGTACAGGGCTGGCAAGGAAAGGGACTTTTCTTTCCTTTTTCTTTTCTACCTGGAGAAAAAAAATAAATTAGTGAATAAGAATAATCCGCTGGCTCCAAACCCGGTAACGTGATCTCTACTGTGCTGGCTGCAGGTGTTCTCAGAGCTTTGAGGCACGCCTTCTCGCTTTCAGCAGCACTGGGTCTCGACCAGCCAAACGAAGATGTATAATCGCTGATGAAAGCGGAGCTCCCCAGGAGTTAACCGAGCAACCTTCACAGCTACACGGAAAAGGCAGCTTTGAGATGTGGCCTCATTATCCTTCTTTCCTTTTCTGAAAAACTGTGACTCTTGTTGATTATCTTCACATTTTCTGTTACATATAATGACCGTTTGGGTCAATAAAGCTAAAAACGTTGTCCAAATGCTGTTTGCATCACGTTGAAAGAGAACTCATCAAGAGAGGAGCTCTGCCCCTGTGGTCTTCTGATTTCCTAAAATTGGCATTAAGTGGTCCATCCTTTCGATCCCACTGCATTAGAATACCACAAAGACAGACGTAATGCACAGCCACTAATAACTTGATCTAGTTTTACTAAACAAATCACTCTATTAAGACATTCTTTGCTTTCAATCTGGCCAGGAAATGCTATCCTAATTTCTTCCCAGGGTCCTTGGGTCCTAGCCAGCCAAAGAAATGGATCAGAAAGGTGGTGGGATGGAGGGATCACTGGGAAAGGTGATCTACAACCAACTCGTATTTTTCCAGAAGCCTCTCCCTTTCGGTGGTTTGTGACCTGAACTCTCCTCTCTGCTCAGGTTCACGAGCTCTGTTCTCTACCAGGGCCTCATCATGCACGTGGGCCTTGCAGGGGACAATATCTACCTGGATTTCTTCTACTCTGCCCTGGTTGAGTTCCCAGCTGCCTTCATCATCATCCTCACTATCGACCGCATTGGTCGCCGTTATCCTTGGGCTGCGTCAAATATGGTGGCAGGAGCAGCCTGTCTAGCCTCAGCTTTTATCCCTGATGGTGAGTTTTAGGCCAAGCTGGGATCTTGTCCCTAAGGCCCTGAGAAGAGGGGGTGTCCACAGCCCTTTGATAGGAAGACAATGTAATTTATCATTCAGATCAATTTGAAAGACAGAGAATAGTATCTGGGACCTTCCTGAGCAAACCCATATGGCCCACCTACCTTTAGGAACAATCGTACGGAATTGTTCCCTGTTGTGGTATAATCAGAGAGGCTGTGGAGATCCATGCTACAGGCCGTGGAGCCAGCCTAGAGCAAAGCTGGGCTTTGGGATAGAGTAGACCCAGGTTCAAAATCTTACTCTAGTATTTCCCAGGTATTATTTAGCAACTCCCTTTGACCTCCCTGCATCATTCTACAGAATAAATGAGAAAACTTAAGTTAATGCCATCAATAAACAATTATTCAGTTCATTTCTTTCCTTTTAAAAATGCTTTCTCAATGAAAGGGAACAAAAGCCTGTAGAACAAAATCCTTTTAGCAACATGGATTTGTTTCAATCCTTCACTTATTAGTAATTTAAAAAAATGTGTCCATATTTTGCTGTTTCTTTAGAGTGAGCTCTGTAAACTAAAGTTGGCCCAGCTTTGGAAACTGGCATAATTCCATTGTCTTTAATGATTGAGGTCTAAAGTTAAGAGAGCACAGAGGATTTTGGGGACAATGAAATTATTCTGTATGATACTGTAACAGGGGATACAGGGCATTATGTTTGTCCAGGCCCATAGGATGTACAACACCAAGAGTGAATCCTAATGCAAACATTAGGGGTGATTATGGTGTATCAGTGCAGGTTCATCAGTCGTAACAAATGCACCACTCGGGTGGGGGGTGTTGATAACGGGAGATTGTGCATGCGCGAGGCGGAAAGAGTATATGGGAAATCTCTGTATTCCCTCTCAATTTCACTAGGAACCTAAAACTGCTCTAAAAAATAGTTTTTAAAACAAGAGAGCAAGTATTAGAATTGTGTCTGGGGTTCAAACAAACACAGGTGAGACTTTGCTGACATTGATCTACAGAAGAACCAATTTTGCTTTCTTGCCCCATTCTGGAATGGGGGGGCTTGTCCTCACAGCCTGCGCCCTGCAGCACGGCTGAGAAGGGGGACCGTCTGCAGCACGCATGTACTAGTACTGTGCTTTTCCCCTCAGATCTACAGTGGCTAAAAACTATTGTTGCGTGCTTGGGCAGAATGGGGATTACAATGGCCTTTGAAATGGTTTGCCTGGTCAACACGGAACTGTTCCCCACATTCATTAGGTGAGTGCCTTTTCCTTAGCATGAAGAGGGCGGATGGGACATTTGTTTATTGGCTGGAACTGCCACGAGTACAGGCAGAGGACACCTTACTTTTCAAAACACAGTGTAAGGGAAGGTGAGCAGATTTAAAGGAAGCAGCCGGGCTCAGCAGTTCATCTGTCACACTTACAGGCCGGGGTAAAACACAGATGCTGTGGTGGGAACAGAGGACCCTGGGTCACGAGACAGGGCTCACCAACGGCTGCAGCAGAGCGCAATGCCGGGCAGCGCCAACAGGCCCGTAGCGCAGCCCATGGAAGCCCGGCGAGGGAAGCAAGAAGAAAACATTGCTCCTCCTTCCACCATTAAACATCTTAAAGCTTATGTAAAACAAGAACAGGAAATGAATGGAATTATATACCCGTATTGTTTTGCATTGAAAACAATTTAAACATTTTGTTTCCCAGTTCTCAGACATTTTAATGATTTGGGGAAGTGTTTATTTGGAGGTGAGGTGGGAGATGATGTTACCGCCCAGCCGAGTGCCTCTCCCCCTGGCCAGATCAGGGCAACACACTGCCAGCCCGAGGTGCGGTGGAGAAGGAGCTTAATATAAGGGGCTAGGCGAGGAGACGCATGAATTTCTCAGCTCCATCTCCTCTAGAATTTGGGGGCTAAGATTTTCAAAGGCGTTTTGGTGACCGCAAGGCTAGGGAATGGTGCCTGCTGATTGGTTGGGAAGCAGAAACAGTCTCTTGGTAAACAGGAGTCTCTGAGTGGGGGCTCGCAGACCTTGTTCCCACACATGGCCACTGGTCTCCCCCGAAGGCAGAGTCTGGAAGACATCTCGAAAACCAGCCTTAGGTTTTACCATAGACATGCTTCTACCATAGAGATGGTAGAAGCAGTTGGGGAAGTCACAAATCTTGCCTCTGTGAAGGGAAAGCAGTGAGCAGTGACAGCAATAGGGAAGGTAGGGAACAGTGGCTGGTTAAGTTTTAGCTATGTCTGTACTTCTGTAGAAATCAGACTTTTATCACTATTCCTGTCTATGGCCTTACATTATTTTAATATAGGTGGTTTCAATAACTACTGCACTTTGATAAATTAAAAAGTTAAATCAGTTGCCTGCATTTTAGGAATCTTGGTGTCCACGTCTGTTCCTCGATGTGTGACATTGGTGGCATCATTGCGCCATTCCTGGTCTTCCGGCTCACTGATGTCTGGCTTGAGCTCCCGCTGGTGGTTTTCGGTGAGAAATCCTCATAGAGGTCTTTAAATGAAAACCTATGTTTCTAGGGACCTTCATTTCTCTACTTCAAAATAGGCACCTTGCCTGTTAGTAATCACCAATCACTACTACTCGTTAGCAGCATTATTAGCATCAGCAATACTGGCGGTAATACGAGCGCAGGATTCAGGATGACGTCAGTCACCGCTAACACGCAGGGGTGGGCTCCTGCCTTGCGGTGCAGACAAGAGCGAGGAGGGAGGAGCCTCCCTGCAGCTGCCCTAACTCTCCACCCGCTGACTCCCACCTCCCCCGTCTCCAGCAGAGAGCTCGCTCTTCTGCCTCCCCTATGTCCGGAGGGTGAAACACAAAGCCCCTTTACTTCTTGCTTCACAGAAAGGCAGTTACAATTTTGAAACCCAGAGGAAACAAAGACCCACATTAAGAAAACGCACCAGCACAGTGGAGCCCTGTGTGCACGCTCCTGCGGCGATTGGAGAGCCCCGCTCCTCCTGCCTGAGAGCCGGGGCAGGTGGGAATGTCCCGGCACTGAGCCCCTCCACTCCCCGGAGGACAGAAGGTGACAGGGACAAGTCTAATCAAAAGTTAACACACAGAGGCAGGTGCTCAACGTGAAATCTGCAACCACGAAAGGGCACATCTTTCATGGGGGTCCTGGGCACGTCCCCACAGCTGCAGGCTCTGCGACAGAGCCGCTCCTGTGTGTCCGCAGACACCTGCCGTGTGAACGCTGTTCCGATTCACACGCACGGCATTCACCTTCTCTGGCCACCCGGCCCACAATGCACCCACTTCAGTCTCCTTTAAGACCCATTCGGAGCCACTTCTAATTCGAATGTGTGATGCTTCTTCCCTGGGGTGTACGACACTCACTTAATTTGGGGGAAGGAGAAGAAAAGGCCCCGCTCTCTCATGCATCCCAGGAAGCCCCTGGCCTCGTGCCTGGTGCACAGCTGCCCACAAGCATCCTGCTCATTCCGCCTCTTCCCCTCTCTCAAGGGATTTGTGAGGGGGAAAATCTCCCACTGCTGTGGATCTGCCCGCAAAAGTTCCAAAGCACTGATAGAACTCACCCTCGAAACAGACCTGCTGAATTCCTCCACATTCCCGCTCAATGACAGCAAGGTGGCCAGCGCTGGTGGAACGCAAGCTCTTTATCCTGCGATGACCGTGGTCTGCGCGCTGAGTAGCTGGTGCCGCTGATGTGTGTGCCCCAGATTCCTTTCTCCCCCAACACTGGCTGATGAGTCTGTCCCCAGAGCCCCCTTTCCAGGTCGAGGCCACCCTCTGGCCCCCTTTCTGCCATGGAGGACATTAGAGATACCTCAATACCAGCTACTCCCTTAGGTGGCCATGGGTCAGTGGGACACTTCTGGGTAGCAAACAGATACTTCACATTTCTCTACGTCTGTTTAACAAAGCAGTGCAAGATCCAGACCCAGAGGGACATGTGGACCCTTTGCTCATGTCTCATCTTCCCCTGGGAAGGACAAAGGACGATAACTACATTGCAACATATACAGGAAAATCAAAGACAATTCCAATTGTATTTGTGTGGGTAGTTTCATCTTCTTCCCTCACCAACCTTTAATCTGACTAGTTAGCAGAAAGTAAAACCAATAGTTTTGCATTTTATCTTCTTTCCTTTTCTTTCTACACAAGAATGATGTGCTAATTGTGGTCTTGAAATGGTCTTAAAACCCTAATTGAAGAAACCTGAAAATCAACACAGTGGAAAATCCTGTTTGAAAGAGCGCTGGAACAATTGATAAGGATTATCCTGGTTAATCAGGCCCATCTTTGCAAATACAAAATTCTGAATGAGTGATAATTTGATTAATCCATTGCATTTGTCACAGTCCCCTCGCCTCAGAGATTCCCATGCCTGTGAATGTGCATTGTGTTTGCATTAGTTACAATGTAATAACCAAGGAAATCTTGGGAGGTTTCGAGAGATGTTGAGAGGTTGTTATTTGGTAAGCACTTCCCACAATTCATACCACGTGCCAGGCACTATTCTCAGTGCTTGGCAAATATTAATTCATTTCAGCCTCTTACCCAGCCTGCGTGGGAATCTGGCCCAGCAGGGAGATTGCAGAACTTCCCAAGCCCCTGAGACCAGTAAGTGAGGGAGGCAGCGTGGCAGCCCAGGCACTCGGTCTTGTGTTTTGAGCCACTGTGCTCTGTGGCCTCTATTAAGCCCATTTTTAAGGGTGCAAAAATAAAGCCAGCATGCTTATTTTGAAACCCCAAATGAGTAAGGAACCCATATCCCATTTCCTGCATGCTAACACAGAAAGCATAAAAATATAACCTTAAAAGACCAAAGCTTTTATTGGAATCTAAAAAAACAAAAGCATTAAAGTGTTTATTATTAAAAATCACAGCCAAAGGCAAGGATTAACCAGAATTTAGCGAACACCTGAATTTGAACTAAATGCCTGGCTATGCTTTATACTTTTTAGTGTCATTATGTAGTCACACATGATTCATTACTTTTATTTGCAAGTAATGATCCAAGTTTCTAACTTATTTTCATTACTAAGTGCTTTATACTGGCAGGGTTATGTTCTTCCTTTTCACACAGTTTTTTTCAAAGTTATTTTCTAACTCTAAAGTATCTTAATATGGTGGCAACATTCCCTAGCCTAGAATAACCTTGACTCAAAATATTAAGTATTTCATTTCCCTATAAGGAATTGTAATTCAATGGAGTTTGGAATTGGTATAATATTTATGATGGAAAATGGGGCAGTCGGAGATGGCAAAGGAATCTGTAAATAAGTATAGAAAAAACACCCCCAAAAATTTTTAAATAGAGATAAGGGGAGCTCTAATTATAGAACCTGTGTTTTTCAGTTCTTAATGTGGTTTGCGTCTGTTTGGCTTTCAGCTGTGTTTGGCTTGGTTGCCGGAGGACTGGTGCTGTTGCTACCAGAGACCAAAGGGGAGGCTTTGCCTGAGACCATTGAGGAAGCGGAAAACATGCAGAGGTAGGCCGCTGGAGTCCCAAAGGAACTATTCGGTAAAGGTTTTGGGACAACTCTGTAGCCAGTTGGAAAGGAAGATTAGATCAAATCCATAACTCACACTGTACATCCAGATAAATGCAAACTAAATCAAAGAGTTAAGAGTACAAAAAAGAACCAGTAAAATGATGAAGACACCATGGGAGGATTCCTTTATACTTTTGTAAGGGGAAAGGTCTTTGTAAATATGACCCAAAAATCCAGAACCCATAGAAGAAATATCAATACCTGTTTTTGTTATTTCTAAATTTTGGACTATATGAACCTATTGAAAAAGTAAATTGAAAAAAAATCTAAATACAGAGAAACCTGTATGACACGCTCCCCACAAGTTTGCTTATGCGACGTGCTTAGATATTTCTATTTATTTTGTTTTTATGCCATTTTGGCCTCTTGGTGCCACAAACTGAGCTGAATTTTATCTGTTCTACAAAACCTTCATATTTAACATATTCCTCGGAATTGTTCTTGGGCAAAATGTTGCCAAACTGCAGTGGTCTGAGGCTTTTCCTAGAACTTGCATCTTAGATTGGAAGAGGCCTTGGAATCTGACCAGAGGTCACACACTGGCAACCTGCAGGACACCAAGTTCTCAAATGCTTTGTTTTGGCCCACGTGGGTTTTTTTGTTTTTTTTTAAGAGGGAAATTCCATATAAACTGGACTTCCAGGATCTGTTTTAAAAAATTAGATTTGAAAACACTGAGGAGGTATTCCCTCTTGTTGGCAATTTGCAGGAGCTGAGCAAGGGCTTGGCTTTCTGATGGGCATGCACTCTGCAGCAGGCCGCAGTCCCCACTGTTCCTTATCGTCTTATGTCTGGTACATTATATGATCGGCTTGGTGCATGCAGACATTTGAGTTTGAGACCCCTGATCTAGCCCAACCCTCCCCCACCCCAGCACAGCTTCCCACGCACATGGGCACCTCCCCTCCCAGACAGGGGACTCAGTCCTGCTTACTGTTGCATCCCCAGAGCTTAGCACAGGACCTGGCACGCACAGAGCAGGAGCTTACCGAATATTTGGGAAATAGATGCTGGCGTTCCGTCAACAGCATCCCTAGTTCAGGCTCCTTTTCCGAGGCAGCTCCAGCCCAGGCAGGCAGTGATGTGTGTGGTGAGGAGCGGGGCTGTAGCGTCTGATAGACCGTCCTCACGTTCGCCGTCGGTGTGGCCTGAAGGCCTCCAAGCCTCAGTTTGTCACCTGTAAATGGGGACAACAGTATCGACTCACTGGCTTTGGTAACAACTAATTAAGCTGATGTGTGTAAGGGGCCCGACGGTAAAGGTCCAGGAGCCGCTGTCACCGTTCACGGCTTTCGTAGCTGCTCTGCAAAACAGGAAAATAAGTACCTAGCCTATCTATTGAAGTTCAGATTTTATTATTTCTTTTTTCTTTTTTTTTTCTTTTTTTGTTTCTTTGTTTTTGTCTCTTTCCCTTTTTTTTTTCTTTTTCTTTTCCTCTTTTCATACATGGATCAGGAACAGAAATTCAGATTTTAAAATACGTCCTGAGTTGTTTTAAGACAGAGAAATGTAGCTCAGGGACACACATATACACCAATACTCATCAGAGTCTTTCATTTTCATCAGGCTGGTTCAAAGCAGGCTAAAGAGATGTTTCAAAAGAGTATTCCTGTTGTTATTTTACAGTCTTTCTGTTTCTGTGATCTACAAATACTCCTATGAAGATCTGCACTTTTCCTTTTTCTGTGCTGCGTGACTCGGTTCACCGTTCTCACATAGAAGACAGGTCTGCCTGTATGTGGTTTAAGGGATTGTGGGAGAGACTTGGCGAGAGGCGGGGACAGCTGGGACAGGGCCCGCTGCAGCGGAAGGAGTGGGAGGCAGGACTCTCTGGGGGACCACAGCTGGCACGGAAAGCTCACCTAGGTACGGTGTCGCAGACACCAAGGAGGGCCAGCAAGAAAGGGCAGGGCCGAGAGCCCACGGCTTCCTAAGACTGCTCGTCCTATCCTAGTTACGAGTACAGCCTGTGTGATTCTCACCTTATACCTTATTCGCCTCCTGCGCCTGTTTCCCTCTCTGTCAAATGCGGGTGAGAATAGCCTGCATTTGCTGAAAGCTCTCAACCAGTGCTGCCCCGGCGCGCTCGTGTGCAGGCCCACCTCGTTTCCTTGTACTGTTCTTTGCTGTATTGCGCTTTGCCGATACTGCGGGTTTTTGTAAATTGAAGGTTTGTGGAGGCTCTGCATTATAATTCTCGCAATATTTCAAACTTTTTAATTGTTATTATGTTTGTTATGGTGACCGGCGATCAGTGATCTTTGACGTTACTATTGCAATTGTTTGGGGGCACCACAGACTGCATCCATGTAAGACGGCAAACTTAATGGATGAATGTGGCGTGTGTTCCATCGGCTCCACCCACCAGCCCTTCTGTCTGTCTCCCACCCCTGGAGGCCCTTATTCCCTGAGACACACAGTACTGACATTAGGCCAATTAATAACCCTACGACAGCCTCTAGATAGTCAAGTGAAAGGAAGAGCCACATGTCGCTCACTGTCCATCAAAAGCTGGAAATGACTAAGCTCAGTGAGGAAGGCGTGTCAAAAGCCCAGAAAGGCCAGAAGCTAGGCCTCCTGCACCAAACAGTTAGCTAAGCTGAGAGTGCAAAGGAACAGTCCTTGAGGAAATTAAAAGTGCTGCTCCAGTGAATGTAGGAACGGTAAGAAAGAAAAACATCCGAATTGCTGATATGGAGAAAGTTTGAGTGATCTGGATAGAAGATCAAACCAGTCACGATGTTCCTTTAAGCCAAAGCCTAATCCAGAGCAAGGCCCTAACTCTATTCAGTTCTGCGAAGGCTGAAAGAGGTGAGGAAGCTGCAGAAGAAAATATGAAGCTAGCAGAGGTTGGCTCATGAGATTTAAGGAAAGAAGCCATGTCCGTAACATAAAAGTGTGAGGTGAAGCAGCGAGTGCTCATGGAGAAGCTGCAGGAAGTTATCCGGAAAATCCCGCTGAGATAGTGGATGAAGGTGGCTTCTCTAAACGATAGATTTTCAAGGCAGACAAAATAGCGTCATATTGGAAGAAGATGCCATTTAGGACTTCACAGCTAGAAAGAAGTCAGTACCTGACTTCAAAGCTTCAAAGGAAAGGCTGACTCTCCCGATGAGAGCTAATGCAGCGGGTGACTTTATGTTGAAGCCAGTACTCATTTGCCATTCTGAAAATACTAGGGCCCTTACAAATTACACTAAATCTACTTTGCCTGGGCTCTACAAATGGAACAACAAAGCCCAGACAACAGCACATTAGTTTGCAGCATGGTTTACTGAATATTTCAAGCCCACTGTTGAGACCTGCTGCTCAGAAAAAAGATTCCTTTCAAAATATTACTGTTCATTGACAATGCCCCTGGTCACCCAAGAGCCCTGATGGAGATATACAAGGAGCTGAATGTTGTTTTCATGCCTGCTAACACAGCATCCATGCTGCATCCCTTTGATCAAGGAGTAATTTAATTTCAACTTTCACATCTTATTATTTAAGAAATACATTTCATAAAGCTATAGCTGCCATAGGTAGTGATTTTTCTGGTGGATCTGGGAAGAGTAAATTGAAAGCCTCTGGAATGGACTCACTGTTCTAGATGCCATTAAGAATATTTGTGATTCATGGGAGGAGGTCAAAATATCAATATTTGCAGGAGTTTGGAAGAAGTTGATTGCAATCCTCATGGATGACTTCATGGGGTTCTAGACTTCAGTAAACAAAGTAACTGCAGATGTGGTAGAAATAGCAAGAGAACTAGAATTAGAAGTGGAACCTGAAGATGTGACTGAATTGTTACAATCTTATGATGAAATTTTAACAGATGAGGAGTTGCTTCTTATGGATGAGCAAAGAAAGTGGTTTCTTGAGATGGTAACGATGCTGTGCACATTGTAGAAATGACAGCAAAGGATTATGAATATTACATAAACTTAGTTGATAAAGCAGCGGCAGAGTTTGAGAGAACTGACTCCAATTTTGAAAGAAGTTCTACTATGAGTAAAATGCTATCAAACAGCATTGCACGCTACAGAGAAATCTTTCATGAAAGGAAAGTTCAACTGATGTGACTTCCCTGTTATCTTACTTTAAGAAATTGCCACAGCTACCTCAACCTTCAGCAGCCACCGCCACGATCAGTCAGCAGCCACCAACATCAGGACAAAACCCCCACCAACTGAAAGATTACGACTGGCTGAAGGGTCAGGATTGTTAGCATCGTTTAACACTAAAATATTTAAAAATGAAGGCATATGCATTTTAAGACATAATGATATTGTACACTTAATAGACTACAGCATAGTGTAAGCATAACTTTTATATGCACCGGGAAACCAAATTTCCTGTGACTCTTTTTATTGCAAAATTTGCTTTGTTGTGGTGGTCTGGAACGGAATCTGAAATATCTCCAAGGTATGCCTATATTCCCTCATCGAATCCTTGCAACAACCCTGTGAAACAGGTATTATTATTAGCTCCGTAATGACTGAAAAAAACCTAGGGCAGAGAAATTTAAGGACTTGCTTAAAGCCACACGGCCAGTAAGCGACAAAGCCAAGGTTTCAATCCTGGTAGCCAGATTCCGTGGCCCGCTTTCTTGTCTCACCCTAAGGGCTGGGCTCACAAATACCAAAATGCAGTGAATCACCCAGTGCAGTGCCAGGCATTTAGTTAGCGGTCAGTCTCCAGCGGCTGGTGTGGCTGCTGACATTGTTGCTGGTGCTGTTGCCATTGTTACTGGTGTTGCTGTTGTTATTGGTGCTGCTGCTGTTCTTGTAACTGTTGTTACTAATGTTTTTATTGCTGCTGCTATTGCTGCTGTTATTGTTGTTGCTGCTGATGCTGATGTTGCTGCTGTTGCTGATGCTAGTGTTGTTATTGTTGTTGCTATTATGGTTGCTGCTGTTGTTGCTGCTGCTGCTATTGTTACTGCTGCTGTTGTTGCTACTGCTATCATGGTTGCTACTGTTGCTGCAGCTGCTATTGCTATTACAGTTGTTGCTACTGTGGCTGCTGTTATTGCTGTTATTTTTTATGATGCTGTTGCTATTGCTGTTGCTACTGCTGTTTCTGACATTGTCGTTACTGCTATCGCTGCTCTTGTTGCTGGTATTGCTGTTGTTGCTGCTGTTATTGTTGCTGTTGCTGCTGCTGCTGCTGCTATTGCAGATTTTGTTGCTGCAGTAATTGCTGTTGTTGATTATGATGCTGCTGCCATTCCTGTTGGTGCTATTGCTGACATTCTTGCTTCTGCTACTGTTGCTGCTCTTATTGCTGCTGCTATTGCTGTTGTTGTTGCTGTTGTTGTTGCTGCTGCTGTTGCTGCTATTGCTATGGCCGCTGCTGCTATTATGTTGTCACCGTTGTTGCTATTGCTGCTAGTGCTATTGATGACATTGTTGCTGCTATTTTTGTTGCTGCTCTTGCTGTTACTATTGTTATTGCTATTGTTGCTACTATTGTTGCTGTTGTTGATTATGATACTGTTGCTATTGTTGCTGCTGCTGCTGTCGCTGACATTGTTGCTATTGCTACTGCTGCCGCTATTTTGCTGTTGCTGCTATTGCTGTTACTGCTGTTGCTTCTGTTGTTGTCACTGTTGCTGATGATGATGCTGTCGCTAGTGCTGTTGCTGCTGCTATTGCTGATATTATTGCTTTTGCTATTGTTGCTGCTGCTGCTATTGTTATTATTGTTGCTATTGCTGACATTGTTGCTCCTGCTGCTGTTGCTGTTATTATTGTTGCTGCTGCTGTTGCTATTGCTATTGTTGCTGCTGCTGTTGCTGCTACTATTATTGTTGCTACTGCCACTGCTATTGTTGCTATTGCTGTTGCTGCTGTTATTGCTGCTGTTGTTGCTGCTGTTGATATGGCTACTGTTGCTATTGCAATTTTTGCTATTGCTGCTGCTACTGTTGCTGCTGTAATTGCTGTTGTTGATTATTATGTTGTTGCTGCTATTGCTGTTGCTATTGCTACTGCTATTATTACTGTATCTACTGTTACTGTTGCTACTGCTGCTGTTGCTATTGGTGTTATTGCTGTTGTTGTCACTGTTGTTGATTATGACGCTGTCCCTAGTGCTGTTGTGGCTGATAATGCTGATGTTGCTGTTGGTACTGCTATTGCTGCTACTCTTGTTGCTGTTGCCGTTGTTACCGTTGTTGCTTTTGTTGCTGCTGCTGTACTTGCTGGTCCTGTTGCTGCTGCTATTGCTGTTGCTATTGTTGCCACTGCTGTTGTTGTTGCCAAAGGGACCATGGGAGCTCAGCAGACTGGATTGTACCCCTCCATCTGGAGTCTGAGAGAACCTCGAAACCACAGGATGATTTGGGCGAGATTCTCCTGTACCCCACCTCAGCTTGGACTGGTCCAGAAGTTTGGGCAGGACTAACCACCTCCAGGTGGGGGAAATTCTTTGAGGAGCCAAATGTCTGGAAGCAGCCCACACCTGATTCAATATTACTATGAACAAGAATAGGTCCAAAGGGCATGGCTGGGAACAACAAAATGAAGAAAGCAGTATTTCTACAATGACTATCAGCAACATCTTGGCATTCACAAAGAAAAGATGATTGAGAAAACTTGCATTTGAACAAACATTTTAATTGCATTCTTCAGTCATCAAACTGTTGAAAAATAAATGAACTTTGGTAAAAATAATTTTTCAAATTCTGTTTGCAGAGACTGATGATAACAATGTCTAGATTTTAAAATCATCATCTTGTACTGATATAAGATTAAATTTAGACTTTACCTACGTTCTCCATTACAGAGAAGAGTGGAACGCCCTAAGAAAGGAACTTATTTAGGCCAATTTCACATCTAGAGGAGATTTTTAGGAACCACTCCATCCACATTAGTTATTCAACAAGCTCTGTCCATTTCCTTTATGAGAATCACCACTCCGAGCACTTTGCAAGACTAATCCTGGACAAAGCTTATAGCCATTTATTGTTCCTTTTATTTATTATAATATTTGCTTTATTTTGGTTTTCAGCCTCCTCATAATTTTTTTCTCCCCTATTTTTATTTCTTATTGCAGACCAAGAAAAAATAAAGAAAAGATGATTTACCTCCAAGTTAAGAGATTAGATGTTCCATTAGGCTAAGAAGAGAGGCCATTACTCCTGCTGCGTCCTTGCTTTGGTGATGCCAAGGCTGGAAGCAGAGGTTTCTTCACTCACCACAGAGCCCAAACGGTCCAGCCTTCCCTACCCTGGAGCCCCATCACTGAGACCTTCGGCCCATGGAGTTTGTTGTCCCCTTTGTAAGAATGTACCTCCAGGGCCAGATCCTGCCAAGCTCTTCCAGTTTACTTTTTTCTCAACATTCCTAGGACAGTGGCCACTGGTTTGCTGGAATTTTTTTTTCCATATTGGTATTTTTTTGATTCCTTTTCCCACAATGACATCAAACCAGAATACATAGGGGAACTGTGGATCAGTGACACACAAAAGATCTGACAAGCAATAAAGTTGGGAGAGATAGACTATTTTCTTAAAGAAATAATACACAACATTGAGTTGTCTAGAATGTATGTCAAAAACTTTAAACAGGCCTTTCAATATCACAGGTGAGAACATTTAAAATACATTGATTGTTATCTGGATTAGGCTGGAAGGGAACCTTAAATAAAAGAATCAGGAATGCAACTTGAATAATCGCCAAGTCCTTCCATAGTTAGACTGGAGAAGTACAAATGTGTGATTTCTACAAAAAATCTTGACAAGAGTTCACTAAAGAGCATTGTTGGCAATATTAACCCAGAGACGATAATTTTTTAGTCTACTAAAAATTCCTCAGAATTTGTGGACTTTAAAAATTATATTAATATTTTATCAAAGTAATGTAGTAAATACATTTTGAAAAGCTAAATACTATAAGGCTTATAATGAAAAACAAAATTTCTTTGCCCTATTCCACCTCTACAAAAACCTTGGAGAAAATTTTCAACTGTTTAGCTTTGTTTTCCCTAGATTTATCTCCATATATCTAAATAATTTCTTTATATTGATATTTTTGATTTTTTAGTTTTAAATATTATCTATTGACTTTTTAATGTAAAAAATGAAAATTTAACTCTCTTTACCTCTCCTGTCATCCCAACATACTACTTCTCTCTGCCTTTAATCTTTGTATTGTCACATTTTTATTAAATCAAATAGTGAACATTCATTCCCGTCATTATGGCTGTTATTAACGCTGAGCCACATAGTGTACTATGAGGATGCTTCCTCTCTCTCACAACAGCTTGTTTTTCCTGAACCTCGGTTTTCATTGTTTTGTTTTCTATATATTCACCGTTAATTTTCCCCCAAACTCTGACAGAACGACAAATCTCCTTTCAATGTATTCAAAAGCATCACGCACTGGTTCCCTTTCTTGTCTTTTTTCTTGAGAGTCCTCCCACCTGGAAGCGCCAGACCTCCCACTCCACTTTGTCCTGGCTGATCTCTAGGCTGCTGCACGGCTGTTACTGTGGGCCGTCCTTCCCCACCTTCCTCATCATTCCCATTGTCTCTTTCTTGTGTCGGATCCCCTGTCTCCTATATCCAAGGTCATCTCTTTCTTGGTTTTCTCTGTTATTTTGAAGAAGTACATCTTGCAATAGCTTCTTGAGAAAAAGTGTATGCCTGTCTGCACTCTCTTTTGTGGCATCGGTGCTGAAACCCGCAAACTACATTTCCCAACCTCTTTTCCGCCTGGCTTCCTGTGAGGCTCTACCAATGGGTAGCACTGGCCAGAGAGAGGAAGGAAGGAGCAAGAGAGAAGCCGTTTTCCTTGTATCTTGAACAAGAATCAGGCAGCTGCAGTTATAGCTGCGGGTGACCAGAGTCAGAGGACGGAGGCTCCTGGCCCTGCTCAGTGGCACTGGTATAGTTCTGACGGCTGCAGAGGCAGCAGAAGTGCCTCTGTCAACTTTAAGGCACCAACAAGCTCTTGGGCTCCAGCCAGGAGCGACTACCACTTCCTGGTCTTTGTGTATAAACGCTTTCCTCTCTCTAGCATATCTTCGTCCTTTCTACTCTACCAATGATTTTGTAAACAAGTGTCTATATTAAATTGCCTCTATTTGAAATACCTAGAGTGGTTTCTTTTTTGCTGAGTCCTCACTGATTAATACTTTACTTGGTACTGTGAGTAAACCCAGGAACTAGATGCCCAAATATGGGAATCTGGGGTTTGTTAAGGTACCTTGAGAGGGGTGCCAGGACTCCTCCAGACCTTCCCCACCCATTTTTGCCCCAGGTATGTCTAGAGTAGATTCCTGCATACATCTCAAGGGAAGAAGGCAAAAGTCTGTCTAGGGAAGAGATAGCTTACACATTAAAAGAATTTCAAGATTTTGTAATTTATATTGGCAAAAGTCGAGGGAAAATTTAGGAATACATTGTAATGATGCTAGACTCAGGAGGGTGAGCATAATGCCAGATCAGGTTAGATTTGTTGATATGAGTTCCCTAACCCAAGATTCTAGATTTAATGTGCTAGCTGAAGCATTGGTCCTTAGCTCCAACAGTTTGCAGATCAATAACTTTAGAAAAACTACAAGTGAATATTTCCGTAATTTGGAATAAGGAAGGACATATTAGGTAAGAACAAAATACAGGAGACACAAAACAAAAGATTGATCAATTTGACACAAAACAAGACCAAATTAAATGAAACTAGCTGAGTAATACACAAACACACACACACACACACACACACACACACACACATAGATACACACACATACACAAACACACATACCAAAAATAAATTTAATAGATGGGTGACAGATTTGAAAAAATATTTCTTTCGGACCTTAGTTCCTTGGATATTTTATATATGGCACCAAGCCATTCATGAGGGCTTTATTTCTTTCATGAAGGCCCATCCCCATGATCCAAACACTTCCCACCAGGCCCCCATTCAGCACTGGGGATCAAATTTTGACATCTGATTTGGAGGGGCCAAACATCCAAACCATATCACCCCTCAAGAGGTAAGTGGTTAAGCAAATTGTGGTGTATCCATGCCAAGGAATACTGCTCAGCAAGAAAAACAAACTATTAATATCAATACCTACATAACTTGCATGGATCTCAAGGGTGTTATGCTGAGTGATAAAAGCTGGTCTCAAAAGGTCATTCTTGAAACAAAAAACTATAGAAATGGAACATAGATTAGTGGCTGGTCATGGTAGTGGTTACACAAATCTACACATGGTAAAGTAACGTAGAACTATACTCACATACTGCACCAGCGCCAGTTTGGGGGTTCGGATATTGTACTATAATTACATGAGCTGTAACCATTGGGGGACACTAGGTGAAGGGTACCCAGGACTTTTCTGTAGAACCTATAATTATTTCAAAATAAAGCTTTAAGAAATAAAAAATTAAAAATAAATGCAGTATTTAAAAAAAATTGAATGGTATGAGAGCCCAGAAGAGGCCGTTTCTCTACAGCAATGTGACTTAAAGTTATTGATCATGGTGCCTTTGAAACCTGAAGAAAACCGATTCCTCTCCCCAGAAAAATACATGGCCAAAATGTGCACACACTTGCACAGACTGTACCGTCCCGCACCCAATTAAGGATTCTTGCTGTGACACAGAGGTGGGCAAACCACAGCCTATAGGCAGAATCCAGCCTTCCCCTATGTTTTAAACAAAGTTGTATTGGAACACAGCCACAGCCGTCATTTATATATTGCCCATGGCTGTTTTCAAGCTACAGCAGTGAGTTGAGTAGCTGCTGCAGAGACTCTCTGGCCCACAAACTTCGAAACATTTACTATCTGACCCCCTGGGTATAATTCTACCTGGATAACCTGAAGGAACATTGGAGTCGAAAAGAGTAAGAGCAGAGAAGACAGTATCATCAACATCCTAAAAGCTACATTTCACTTTCTGTGTGCCTGGAATTAAATATCATTTTTTGTAGGCAAACAGGCAAGAAGTTAGATTAAAAGGTGGCAATTTGGAAAGAAGAACAAAAACTAATGTTTATGGAATGCCTCTGGGTGTGGGCTGTGCTCTCTGTGAATGTGGCCTGAGGGTCCCTCCTCACAGCCCCAAGGGGAGGCTGGGCTGCCATCTACCTGGGACCCGGCTCGGGGGTGTGTCCAGGGCGTGGTAATCCCACCAACCCCTGGCTCCTGAGAGTCGGGGGTGGCTGGTGAGGGGAAGGCCAGCACACTATCCGCATTGTTGAAGACAAGCTCAGGAGAATCCCTTGTATCCAATGCCCATTTATCAAAAAGAATATTGTTTTAATTTAAACTAAAACAAATAATTATTTGCCTTTGATGAAGGATAAAGATCTTTAAATACAGGTCTTCTGATAGAAGTTCCACATGCAGCTTCTTGTATATACCACATTCATAATTCATTGTGATTTGCAATTTTGATTTCTTTAAAGTAGAGCTAGAACTCGAAACATTTTGAAACATTCTGAATCCAAAATCTCAGATTTTTATGGTACATTTTCCTTTACATTTGATTCATCCACATTTAATTAGACAACATTTTTAGCAATTCACATTTATTGACTATTAAGGAAGCATTTGATTTGCATTAATTAAATTACAAAATGTAACTCATTTTCACATTTATATTTCATCAGGTTACATAATAAGTAATCAGATTTGGTAATTACGATACCAAGTTCAGTGAGAAACAGATTTGGGAGCAAAGCAGACTGACTCTCAGTTCAGCCTGTAACTCAGCGGTAGATGAGGTTGGTGAGCGCTGGAATGCGGCCCCCGCAGGAGCCCTGACTGTCAGCTGGTTTCCAGGAGGAGGGGTCCTGTGAGTGGACCCAGCAGAGGCTGGTTTTGTGAGCTTCCCCTAAGGCCAATGCTGACATTTTAAACGCAACACAGAATTGTCTTTATTTCTCTCACACAAGCCTCATTGAAGAGGACAATGTTTATAAAACACCACCCAACTAAACCCCAAGAATAAAACTCTCTTCCCTTTCCTTGTTTGGTGAATCTCAGCACAAGAGCCATGATTAACAAGGATTCTGAAAGGAGGACTCGGGCCAACCCGAGTGACCTCCATTAAGTTCTGGAATCAAAAGTGACTTGGCAAAGACATCTTTTCCAAAACAATTCGACTCCACTTTTTGTCATCAGACAAATGGGTCTTGGGCTCAAGATGACAGTTTGATGTCTTTGGCAACAATTTCTTTGAGGCAAGAATCCGTGGAGTGAGAGGCTGCGCTTGTCCGGTCCCTCTCCAGCTGCCGTAATTTTCAGCTCTGTGTGGTTTCAGTGTCACCTCATTCTACACCTTCCCTGGACAGCGGTCCCCAATCTTTTTGGCACCAGGGACCAGTTTCATGGAAGACAATGTTTCCACAGACGGGGGCGTAGGGGGTCGGGGTGGTGGGAGGCGGAGCTCAGGTAGTGGGGAGGGCGGCGGCTGTAAACGCAGGTGGAGCTTCGCTGGCCTGCCCGCCGCTCACCTCCTGCTGTGCGCCACCCCACGCGCACCCCAAGTTTCACGGAAGACAATCAATCTTTCCATGGACCGGGGGTTGAGACCGCAGGTCTAGAATGTAATGAATCTCACACCGTGAATGCTTTTCCTCAATCACAGAGCACACAGGGACACCCCTTCCACAAGGACCGGTCCTGGTAAGGCCGAGGCCACTGTCCAGGTTCCCTTGTGCCCGGGCTGCCCCTCCTCCTTCCTAGACAGTCCACCACCCTTTTCCTGTGACAACAGCAATCTCCCTCAGGCCCCTCACCATGACCCAGAATCAGAGGGCTCTGCCATGGAGTGACGCGTGGGGCAGAGGACGTTATCCTGTGAACCAGTCCGGCTGTGCTGTGGAAACTGGTGGTCACTGTCCAGAACTCCGGGGCCTTAAATCATCAGACGTGCTTGTGTGCCCAGCGGCTCCTAAAAAGCAGCGACTCTCGACGCCAGGCACCTGCTACGATGCCCACATCGATGGCTCGAGCCCAGAACTCTCTTTCCTGTTCCAGACACTGCTTTTTAGGTGTCCTGAGGCTTTCTCATGGGTACCATGTCTCACTAGAATTTCACTGCCAATGACTAAAATGTCCATTATCCTTGGATCTTGATAAGATGAATTCTGAGAAAGTTTGTATTCATATTTTGCTTGCTGTTATCTAAGCCATCTCTCATCCCCAGGACAATCACAAGTTATTTACCCAAAAAATGGATGTTCAGTGACTATTTTTATGTCAGGCTCAGAGACACCAGGAGTGAAGCGCAGGCCCTGACCTCCTGGAGTTCATCATCCAGTGGGGCCACAATTCCAACACAGCAAACCGTGACGCTTAACTAGAACTGCATTGTGTGTGGCGTCACTACAGCGTTAGACTTCAGCCGCAGCTCCGTGTGGGGAGTTTGTGTTGATCTCCTCTGTTCAGTAATCGCTGACTGTTGAATACAATGCAAGCATTGCACTAGGCCCTGGGACAAGGTAAACACCAGGGCTGTGGGTTTGTTTTCACAGGGAGGATAGAGGCAGGGAGTGGGGCAATGACAGCACAGTGCGATCCGTGTGCCCTGGGAACAGGAAGAGACAGCTCTGGGTTCCCAGAGTCAGAGCTCAATCCCGCCTGCTGGGTTGGGACATGTGTCCCTGGGGAGCTGACATTTAGCTGCAATGCTAGAAGACAACAGGATATGCCAGGCAGGCAAAGGAGAAAGTGTGTTCCCTGCAGAGACAGCAGCACCAGAGCAAAGGCAGCAGGGCGGATTGGCGGGCCGAGGGACCAGGTTAAATGAGGAATTTAAGACGAGTCTAGGCCGGGCGCGGTGGCTCACGCCTGTAATCCTAGTTCTCTGGGAGGCCGAGGCGGGTGGATTGTTTGAGCTCAGGAGTTCAAAAGCAGGAGTTCAGGTCTGAGCAAGAGCGAGACCCCATCTCTACTAAAAATAGAAAGAAATTAATTGGACAACTAAAAATATATAGAAAAAACTAGCCGGGCATGGTGGTGCATGCCTGTAATCCCAGCTACTCGGGAGGCTGAGGCAGGAGGATTGCTTGAGCCCAGGAGTTTGAGGTTGCTGTGAGCTAAGATGACGCCACGGCATTCACTCTAGCCCTGGCAACACAATGAGACTGTGTCTCAAAAAAAAAAAAAAAAAGACGAGTCTAGCAGTGAGAATGATCGCCCAACACTCCAACATAAAACAAACTGGAAACCAAGCCAGAACGCTCAGCAGCCTAGGGACACTTAGTACAGGGACAAATATTCAGGACTACAGGTCCTGAGATCTTAGAGCAAGATGCAACTTTTGTACATAAAAGTATCGGAAGGCATAAAAGCAGATGCAAGTACATTAAAAATATTCTTCCAGAAAGCAAGAAAAAATATACAGCATTTTAGAAACAGTCTCATCCAAAGT
>CAUYSK010079628.1:0-18770 GCA_963575035.1 Avahi laniger | reverse complement strand
CTCAAGCGATCCTTCTGCCTCAGCCTCCTGAGTAGCTGGGACTACAGGCATGCACTACCATGCCCGGCTAATTTTTTCTATATATTTTTAGTTGTCCAATTAATTTCTTTCTAATTTTCGTAGAGGCGGGGTCTCGCTGTTGCTCAGGCTGGTCTCGAACTCTTGAGCTCAAACAATCCCCCCCCCTCGGTCTCCCAGAGTGCTAGGATTACAGGTGCTAGCCACCGTGCCCGGCCAGAGGGGACTCTTAACTACAGCTGTTGGAAGACACACCTAACCCCCCACACACAGACACACACACTACACACACACATATCTGCCCTCTCACTCAGGATTCCCAGTGAGGGTGATTTCACCCTCTAAGAGGCACTTTTGGAAATTTATAAATGCATTTGTCACAATGTCCCCAGTGATGGATGTGGGTTGTCACTGACATTTAGTGGACAGGGGCAGAGATGTCAGATGCTCTGCAGTGGTCAGGATAGTCCACATCACAGGGCACTTTCCCACCTGACTTTCCAACGCTCCCCTGGATGTTCCATGTCTTTGAAAACTTGTCCATAATTAGCTAGGTCTAGCATCTAACTCCATTTTATATATAAACACAAAGGATTTTTTGCAGTTTTACCATACACTGAAATTTTCAGGAATGCAACATTGAACAAAGGTGGTACATTTTTGTTCAGGACTTGATTTAGGTTTGGTCACCATTCTGGAAATCATGTAATGAATGGCAATGCCAATCATAGTGCTTGAGCCATCCTTAAGACACGGGTGAATCTGCGTGCATTTATATCTATCGCATTCACAGCAATTCTACACGTAGGTGCAGACATCTAACTATCTGTCAGGTCCTCCAGTGTAGCTGTGTACAAGTTTTTTTACGAATTGAGATACTTATTTTTCTATAAATTTGCTTTTCTTTGTTCCTTGATTATAACATAATGAGTGTATTATATTCATTTTTTTGATATTATGAATTTTGGGAGAAAATTTTGTGTGTGGGTAGATTATATTATCTATGGATTTCACTCAAGCGTAACAAAGGGAAAGTTGCAAATTATTTGTTATAAAAAGGGGCATTGGGTCTGATGTGGCTGAAAGCCACTATTCGGACTAAACCAGTCCCTTTGAGGGGACATTCATTTGCGCGTTGGGCTGGATCCTAGCCCCAAGGGGCCTGTGTACAGTGAGAGTACTGGGTCCCTGATAACTTGGTCTTTCACTTTGGGGAACCTTCAGAAATTAACAAGTTCCCAAGCAACTGGCTGGTGTGTCCTACTCCTCATTGTAACTGAGATGTTTCTCTGTTCTACCAAGAAATGAAAGGGTCAAGAGGCTTCGCACCTAGGTCCTCCCAAGAGCTTGTAGGCTCTGTCTCCTCCACGAAGGCCTCCCTGATCAGCTCTGTCTTGAGGAATCCGTCTCCCTCTCCTTTTATCTGTCTACACTTACTCCACCTTAACATTTTTCCATGAGTTCATTTCTTATCTCTTTAAATGACTGTATACTCCTTGAGGGGAGAAATTGATTTGTTCTGTGTCCAAATGGATAGATGGATGCATGGGTGGATGAATGCATGCATGACTTAGGGGAATATTAGATTGAGCCACTCATTTAATCCCAGTGTCTGTGGCAATCAAATAGAGGGGACTGCTTTGTGCTTTCTACCCAGCCAGCTTGCCAGCTGAGCCCCTTGTGGTGCCTTGGGCTTTAATCAGCAGTTTAATTAGCCCTGGCACTTGGTTCTGGAAGAAATGGAGAACAGTGATGAACACAAGCAGGAGAGATCTGGGCTGTCACTTGCCCGACATACGGTGCTGTGGATCACCCACTGGCTTCGTTCAGGCCTGGACTAAGTCCTAGGTAACTTTACTTCTAAATGTTACATGTGGTTATTCTTTCAAGATGTTAGGTGATTAAGACCTTTTATTGACTGTCCAAAACCAAAAATATGGATGCTTTTGGATGATTAATGAAAGTAGTTGCGGATGAGCTGGGTGTAGAGGAAAAAGTTCTGGATTTGGATCTGGGCTTGACCCCTGACTTTTCCACCAACCAGTTGTATGGCCATAGACAAACTTCCTGGTTTAAGAGTCTATGATTCAATGCAATGCAGCAAACAACTATTGAAAGGAACTACGTAGCAACGTGTTAGTGGTAGATACACCATGAAGCTAAAAATGCTGAAGCTTCCAGGCTGCTCATTGCACTGGCCCCTTCTAAGGTTCTGTGCCTCATTTTGTCAGATGACATCACTACCCTAAACCTGGGTCTCATATTACGGTTTCTTCCAGGTTCAAAATTCTATTCTGGCCAATGGGCTTGGGAAAGGCATTTTTTGTTATACAACTCTATTCTATTTTGTAACTTGTGATTTTTGAGTTTAAAGGGCACCATATTTGTCATATATACATTGTTCCTGTCTTTCAGTGCTTAACATTATTTTGGGAAAATCTGATAAAGAAAACTGAAAGTCTAGATCCCTGGAATTTACTAGCATAACAGTAAAAGTTGAGCCACATTCTACACTTTATTGTAGTTGAAAATCCTACAGCGAGAATTGACTGTGAGCTCCATGTTTGGTTACTATCGGTTTTGTTCCAGGCTCATTTCCCACTGTCCAGGAGTTCCAGACATTTGGTGCTGCAGATGAGCTTCTCTTCCTTCATTCTCCTAGAAGAGTTCTGGAAGCTGGGCCTTGGGAGGTACAGGAATAAACTATGCACTGAGCTGCCAGTTCTCAGTAAGACAAGTCCTTACTCTGTAGCAACCTGGTTTGGACACCTGCCCTAATCAAATGGGGACAACTGGGGGGTCAGGGGAGGGACTCAGAAATTCTCAATTACAGATGTCCCTGACTTACATGTTTCAACTTGTGATTTTTCAACTTTATGATGGTTGAAAGTACACTTCCAGTAGAAATTATACTTCAAGTACCTATCTGATCATTCTGTTTTTCACTTTCAGTACAGTATTCAGTAAATTACACGAGAAATTCAATAATTTATCATAAAACAGGTTTCGTGTTAGATGACTTTGCCCAGCTGTAGGCTAATGTAGGTGTTCCAAGCATGTTTAAGGTAGGCTAGGCTAAGCTATGGTGTTCAGTAGGTTAGGTGTATTAAATGCATTTTTGACTTATAGTATTTTCAACTTACGATGGATTTATCAGGACATAGCCCCATGATAAGTTGAGAAGCATCTGTACTTGGTAGGTAAGTACAAGGCATGATCTCCATGGTTACTGTCATACTCTGCTAGCCCAAGAGGACAGAACAGAGAAAGCAGAGGGTGGAGGAGGAAAATATCTTTAGGCTGCAGTCCTTACAATAGAATCTTTCTTCCCAGCCTTCTCAGTGCTCACAACCCCTATACCCTGCCAGCACAGAGCACCCACAGGGCATCTGTCTTCAGCTTGCTTTTCAGAGCTACTACAAGGCCTACCCCTGTAACAACTTGGTTTGGACACCTAGCCTAGGCAAACCGGGAAACTTCATCTGGGCTCAGGAATTCTCTCAATTACTTTGTTTTTCTTGTAACTGGCATTTTGTTCCCTTTTGTGGGGAGAAGAGAAGGAGGAATTTTCTTTCTCTATGAATTCTTCTTGGTCATTTTCACCAAAAATGGGGTTACAGCTCTAACTTCTGACTTCAATTTGCATCAAACACAAAATTCAGAATTTTGTTATTTTTTTTTTTTGCCTTTGACTTTTGTTTTCCCAATATAGAATCACTTCCACCTCAGAATCATAAACCACTGCGATCCCTAGATCTGAGAGTAAAAACCCCAGACAAGTGGACAGCTTAGAAGGATTTTCAGTTAACATTTATTCCACCTGTCTGAAATTCGCCTTTTCCATTTATGCTTTTTCTCATTTAAGTTCCGTGTGTTTGTTTGTTAATTGGATTTAAATTGACATTTGGTTTTTAACCAGTTTCGAAGCTGACTTTTATTTGTTGACTTGTAGTTATGTTTTAGTTTGTGTTGTTTTATTGCCATTTCATTCTCAACCATCCAAGAGCTGGATTAGAAGAATTGGGTTCTAAGCCAACTCTGACCAATGTGTGACCTTATCACATAGATGCCTTACTTAATTCGTCAGACTGGGGCTTAATAAACGTGTTGGTGCCTCTCTTTATAATGTCCTAGTAGCCGATGAATTGGCTTTCTTTTATTCACTCTTAGTTCTATGTTAGCATCTAGAAAAATTCCCAAACTTATTCAGGAACAAATGTTATCATAGGAGCCTAATGGTAACTAGGACTATCTAGAATAATTTCCAGGAAGCTATGGCTTTATAAAATATTAATTTTTGGAAGTGATCAAAAATGTCTACATTTAAATAAATAAGCACGTCTACTCTTCCGAAGGCTGGCAGACTGTCTTCTGACTGGCCTCTGTGTGTGGGAATAGCCCCGTTCCAAGTGCCGCCCGATTGTAAAACAGGAGCTGTCATCATGCTGCCCAGTCCTCAAGGGGGCTGAGGGGTGCTGTGAGTATTGTGAGAAGGCATACATCTTTCTGTAGGTTAAAAGAAAACGGAAAGCAGGATCCATGTCCCTAATTTGATGCTTGACGTAGAAGAGCTCCACACAGACCCTCCTCCCTTCCGCCCTGGCAGTGTCCTGTTGTCCTGCTACAGGCGGTGTCAGAAACCCTGTGGTGAAATTCAGCCTCTGGATTCCAGAAATTTGGAGTGTTTTCCTGGGGGAAAAATCCACATAAACAAAACAACAGTTGGAATCCCTGTGGTGAGTTAGGAGGTGGGGAGGGGACGCAGCGTGGGGAAGGTTGGAAGCGAAAGCTGCCGGCGTGTGTCCCTCCCTCGTCTCAGCAGGGCTCTGAGTGTCAGAGCTGGGATGGAGAGACACGGAGAGTGGGGGACTGCAGACACCCTGGTGGAGGAGGGGGCGTGGACACGAGCCTGTGGGGCGCTTGACGGTCGGGACTTTTACATTATCTCATGGGAGTAGGTCAGCAGCTCCACAGCGATGTTACAGTTACAGAAACTGAATTTCAGAGTGGTTAAATAAATTCCCCAAGACCATATGATTAAAAAAAAGTAGGGACACACCCAAATCCAAAAATTGGTGTTGGAAGCCTTCTATGTCATAAAACATTTTCCTCTCCATTCATCTTTGATGTCTCAAGTTCTATTATTTAAAATTAATTTCTTTGGGAACTTGATTGATTTTTGTTCTCCTATAATACATCTGCACGTAAATTCTTTAGGAAGCCTTGTGCTGAGCATGAGTGCTCCCTACCTGAGAGCAGCTTCCTACAGAAGAGCTTCACGGCAGGCAGGGGGTGGGCTGGAGAAAGGCCAGGCAGGGAGGGCAACCGTGGGCCTGGCCCCTCAGGGTGGTGATGACAGTGTGGGAGGGGTTTGGGGAGAGGTCCAGAGACAACAGCCCTGGAGGCCACTGGAAGGGAAAGCAGGAAGAAGGTAGAAGGTCAATTTCCTGTCCAGGGCCCTTGTAGCTCCAGCATTCACTTGGGGCAGAAGAAAACATGAAATTCCTTGGAGCCATTACTGAAGCCTGACAGTTTGGAATCTCTGTGTTAGCAGCAGTTTAGGAACAGTTCAGCCAAAAGTGGATGTGTTTCCCGAAGACCTAAAATTCTGGAAGCTGCATTGTTTCCTAATGGGATCACTAGTTATGGACTCATGGAGCTGAAAGGGATTCCACGGCGGGAGAGAAACTTAGAGGTCCTGCATTCAGCTGGTGAGACCCAGAGGGACTGGGTAGGGACTGGCCCAAGGCCACACGGTAAGTTAGTGTCACCCAAGGTTGTTGCAATCAAATGCACCTTCAAATTCCTGTGGGGAGGTTGGGCATAGAAGGCTGGAAAACATTTGTCAAGCATCAGATTATGACAAAGATTCTTCCAGAAATTTAAAAATGTGATGACTGAAAGGGGCCTCGGATATATTTTAAAGCTATTTGGTGGTGTTACTGACATTTGAGTTTGCTTTTATTGTTTGAGAGATTAGCAGCAGCCACAAACTCCTACATAAAATTTATCTCTAAATGCCAAAGCACTTCCTTTCTCTAAATATAGTATACAAAAAGAGAGAGGCATCTACATAAAGAAATTCTCTATGGATGTTCTCTTGTGCTTCCAAATCAGGTAAGGGCTGCTCAGCTCAGAGAAAAGCCTGGGCTTGTTGCTTGTCCGCCGCTCAGCTCTCCTAGCAGATCCAGGCAAGAACATCCGCTTTGCCTTGGGATTAGGACACCTTCCCAAAAGATGGCAGAGGTCTCCAAACTCCAACAGGCTTCTCTACCCCCACACAGTGAGGAGGGAAGGGGCTCACAGGTTTTCATTCAAATTCAAGTGCTGGAAAAGCAGCCCCTTTGCTGGAGGAGCCCAGGTCCCACCCGTGGCTCAGGAAGGACCCGCTAGACGGGTCTGGAGCTAGACGGGGATGTGGGGAGGGAGTTGTGGCTCCACCTTCCCATTCTCTCGCAGAAGGGGATGTGTGTGCTCCCTGACTTAGCTGCTGAGCTCAGAAATTTCATTAATTGTGTTTCTTTGCTAAACAGTGTTTCTCTCAGTGTGGTTCACAGAACGTTGATGGGTTTCTCTTTGATCCCCTTCCCTCTCCATGAGGGCCTAGGCCTTCCCTCTTCCAGGACATGGGCCAGCCTCCATGGACACTCTTTCATGAGCCTCTGGGGCCAGATGATGAGTCCCTCATGTTGTCTGTCCACTCTGTTTATGTCTGCTCAATTCAGCAGGACTTAATTTTGCAGAGTGATCCTGGGAACGATCCGGACTAGGCCTGGAGGATGTAGCAGTGGATGTGTCCCATGTCTGACCTTGCGGAGCCGGCAGACCAGTGAGGGAGGCAAATGGGGCCGTTAAAAAATCATCTACGAGAGAGAAAGAGATGCGACCAAGTTAGGGAGGGCTTTCTGAAAGACCCAGAGATCATCTGCCCACTTGATGTATAGAAGAAACAAGGTCCAGAGGGGACAGACGAACTGCTTTGGGAACTTTGAGGAAGGCACAGTCAATTTCAAATCAGATGATGCGGGAAGAGGGTCCTGGAGAAGGTGGCTGCTGGGCAGGGCATCGTGAGGTGCATAGGAGTCTGGCAAACAAAGACATGAGTGTTCCATGCAGAGGGGCCAGATGAGCACAGGGTGGAAGGAGGCAAGCCTGGCTGGGCTCCAGGCACCATAGGCAGTCATGGGGGTGCAGGGTGTGGCTGGTGGATAGACAGAGATGCTTGCAGGGTCCGTCGGGGCCAATTGAGAAGGGCCTGAATTTCATGGGCAATGGAGAATCACGGGGAGTCACAGATGCTTTTTAGGGGAGGCTTGGTTGGCAGGGTGGAGGGTGGATTGGAAAAGGAAGAGCAGGAGCTGGTTCAAAGGCTTTTGCTTGAGTGTGAGCAAGAGACAGGCAGGCCCTGGAGAGGGGTGGCTAGAGTCGGGGGAGAGGGATGGGCTGAAGGCGCAGGGTGGAGAGAAGCAACCACTGGGTTACAGCTGCACCGTCCAATAGTGACCAGGGCCACGGTGGCTACAGGCACTTAGGTGTGGCTCATCTGAGTTAAGATATGCTCTAAGTGTAAAACACACACCGGGCTGGCTTTGAGGGCCTAGTGTGAAGAATGTAAACTTCTCAATCTTGTTTTATATTGATTATATGATGAAACAATAAAATTTAGGATGTGTTGGGTTAAATTAAATGTATTATTAAAATTAATTTCACCTTCTTTTAATGTGTGTGCTAGAACATTTCAAACGATAAATGTGGCTCACATGCTACCTCTATTGGACAGCACTGGGTTAGAGGGGATGGGAGACAAGGTAGCTTTGGGGACAGGAAGGGACAGGGCTGAGAGAGGGACCTTCAAAGCAGGATTGAGGGAGGAGGGGTGATAATGCAGATTTGGTGTCTCCCCAAGCTGAGGAGACTCTTGGGCCTTGTGGGGCCATGGGGAGCTTCAGACATTGCCAGTGTCTCCACGCAGAGCACCTGGGATGTCCCTCTGGCCTTGTGACTCGTCTGGCACCAGACCATGTGCTGCCTTGTGCTTGACTGTTGCTTACCTGTGTCTCTGAGTCCTTGCCGCAGCCAGATGAGAAGCCTCTTCAGGGCAGTGCCACTGAGTCCTGGCTGCTTCCCCCAGTGCTTGCTCAACCCAGAGCTGTTGGTGGCAGGTGCTTCCAAGGTCCTTGGCAAACATGCTCTTGCAGAACGGACTTAGGCTGCTGGGGGTAGGGTGGGCTCAAGGCCAGTGGAGACCTCGGAGGCTTGGATGGGTTTCCTCCATCCCCCTCTTACCAATGTGTGGCTTTTGACAACTGATTTGACCCCAGACGTACGCCCAAGGGCTCTGTGATGTGATGCTCAGTGTAGGCAGACGACACAGCTGTGTTCAGAGAGATGGGAGCCATGGATTGTTTCCTAGCACAGAGGGAAAGAGCACTGGATGGGGAGACTTGAGTTTGCATCTCAGGTCCTCAAGTGCTTACTCACTTGAGCCTCCACATCTGTGAAAAGGGAGGATAGTATCTATCTACCTCAGAGTGCCGTGGAAATTAAGAGTTCATGTATGGGAAAAAATAATGGCTGACATTTGAGTGTTGCTTTATGGCCTGCAAATCAGATCTCATCTGAATTTTGTGCGTTATTATAATTTCTGTTTTACAGATGAAAACTCTGAGGTACAGAGAGTGCAAATGACCTAATAGAGATCACATGACTATTAAGAGGTAGACCTGAGTCTGGAGCCCAGCCTGATTTTTGCCACTGTCCTTTGTTGCCTATCTAAAAGAACAGCCTGCATGCGTACAGTGATATACAGGGCTTCACAGTCCTTGCATGCCTGTCAACTGCTGATTCTACCTAGGAGGATGTATAAACCCAAAGTGTTGCTATATATGCACACTTAAGGCATGATAGTCATGAGATTGTGGCAGCCAATGAAGAAGCCTTCGTTAATCATGTGGCTCCAATGGTTTAACTGACTGTCACGTATGTGTGACAGGTTATGGGTTATGAGGATTGAATAAGAACTGTTTGTAAGAATGTCTATAAGGTCTAGTGACAAGCTCTGGTTAGATATTTTGACCATGCTACAATGCATGAAAGTGTTTGTAATAATTGTATGGGCTTCTGTAGCTGACAGAATCTGCTTGTGTCTTCAGAAAACTTTGTCACGAACAAATTTAGATGACTCTTTTGTGTCTGATCTTTGGATGCTTTAAGTGGTGCATCTGAGAATGAGAATGTTGATTACAGTGTTTACAGGGAAACGGATCAGAAACTATTAAAATCTGCTAGAGCCTGGGCTAAGCCTAATATAGTCAGTTGTAGTAAAATTGTGTTCCAACTTCAGCCTGATTAGGGGAGAGAATGCAGGGTGAGAGACTCAGGCTGAGCTTGAAAAGGAATGGAGGGAGTTTGGCCAATGGGAAGGAAGGCTGTGCCAGACAGAAATGGTGGGGACTGGTGAACACCCAGGGCAAAGCCTGGCAAAGGGCCTGGCCCCTCAGAGTTGGGCAATGGATGCAGAGAGGCTGAGGTCCATCTGTCACCTTCAGCACTGCAACTTACATCTCAGGGTGTTTCCCGTGGGAGTTCCAGAAGAAAGTGGATGGTCAGCTTGGGGGACTATGTGGTTCATATTGGAACACGGGACATATCATATTATTAAAAAGACATACCCTGGATGACTGACAAATTGAAACTTAATTTTCCAAATGTTGGCAACAAGAGCGGATTCAGTTCCAATGACCAGTTGTTTCCTAAAAGAATGTCAACTCGAATCACAAATGCATTCTGACCATGACAGCCACAGGCAGGACACAAAGAACGGAGTGTCCCAGATCCTGTGAAACAGCCTACTGGAATCTGTGAACTCTAGAACCTACACTGGGAGGACTCTGACACCCCTGCCCCCTGACCAGCCAAGACTAAGAGTCCTGGGAGGACTGAGGCCACAGAAGTTGGGTGTCTGAGGACCCATGTGGGGTCATGGACAGGGTGTTGGTGATGTGATTCCAGAACGTGCACAGCTGGAAAGTGGCAGGAGGTCCCCAGCACTCATCAGCCCATCTAACTAGGTAAGTCCTTGGAGCCTGAGCAGGGACAGGAGACTGTCCTATGCTTTGGCAGAAGTGGGGAAGTTGTTAGAATGTGGTGCTAAGAACTTGTCTTTGGAGTTGAACAAACAGGGCTTTGTACCTCAACTTTGCCATCAACTCCCTGACCTTGGGGTAGGTGCCTTCATCTCCTAGACCCTCAGTTTCTTCATCTTCATCTGCAAAACATGGGTATATTTCCCCTTTTTTAGGCTGCTGAGGGCAATACATTAGATAAGGTGTGTAAATCACCCAGCACTGTGCCTGACACATTGGCACATATGACATATTAATGGTAAAATAGCAGCCTCGGCTGTTACAGCCTGGTGGGGGTGGCCGAGCTGGAGACCCAGAAAAAGTCCTCTGAGTTAAAGGAAGATCTAGATCCCAGACTTCTGGAAACCCCCCAAAGCCTCCTCTTGGAGGTGTTGGGGTGTGATGGGAGGTGGGGGACCATTCCCTGGCTGTGTCAAAGTGCAAGTCCTCCATCCCTAGTCCTTCTGCTCCAGACTCTTTCAAAAGCAGTGCAGAATTGCACGATGGCACTGGACCAAGTGTCAGGAGAATTGAGATTGGTTCTGCCACCGTGTGTTTGAGTGACCTTGGGCAAGTCCTATAACCTGCTGAGGCTGGGCTTCTTCGTTTGTACATTGGGGGCAAGGTTATCTGCTCTGTTTGTCTGCGACAGGATAAAGTCCAGCCTCATTAGCCTGGCATTCAAGCTCTTTTCCATCATATTTATTCCCTCGTTGCATGTCCCATAACTCCTCTTCCCTGCTTAGCCAAACTCTTCGTGACGTTTCCCTCAACCCTGCACAGAACCTCGTTGCCCAAGTCTTTGTGTGTCTGAATCCTACATACCTTTGCCTCCCTGCAGCATCTAGCACAGGGTCTTGCATAAAGCAGATGATTGTTTTGTCAGTTAGGGATTAGATTTAGTTACATGTGACAGGAAAACAAAAATACTAGTAGTTTAACAGGATAGAAGTGGTTTCTCTCTCATGACAAAGAAGCCAAAAAGGGTAGCCCAGGACTGAGGCGGTAGCTCCTGGGGTTGGGGACCCATGCCCACTCTTTCTCGCTGCATCACCATTCTTGGCACATCATCTCATGGGCCAGTACGGCTGCCCAGGTCTCACATATCTCATTCTCGTTTGGCCAGTGGAAAGGATGAAGAGGGCAGAGTGTGTATCGTTCTCCCTTGAGGGAGGCTTCCTGCGCGCCACACATGACACTTCTGCTTCTATCTTACTGGCTAGAGCTTAGTCACGTGGTGGATAAGGGAGGCTGCAAGGGAGGCTGGGGAATGTAGTTTTTAACTGGGCATGTCACCATTTCTAATAAACTTGACAGAGAAGAGAGGGAGAATGGATATTGACATACCCATATGGTTGCTTCCGCCACAGTGATTAAAAGAATAAAAAATCTGAAAACTCACTACGAAGTTTAAGGCCCCATGTAATGTATGAAGTTATTATTACAAAACGTGTAACTCACTTCTAAGGAGTTAATTGTCCTGATTTTTAGGTTGAAAACAGTTCAATTCGACTTTACCTCTGGTGGAAATGTGGTGACGTGTTTTCATAGAATAATAACTCAGAGTTGTAAGTGAAGATAAATGACTGATCCTTCCCCTTACTGTATTTTGCTAATGAGGAAAATGAGCTCCAGAGAGGCTGAATGATTTGCCCATGGTCATGTAGCTGGATGGTGAAGGGACCAGGGCTGGAACTCGAGCTGCTTGTTTTCCTGCTACTCCTGCATGAGTGGCCCATTCAGGTTCTACTAAATGTCACATAGATCAGAGCCAGTGTCAGACCAAAACAGCCCAAATTCAAAAGCCTTGAATTCCGTAGGTCTCCCAGCCCTGACTGGGGACCCTGCTCAGCCAGCACCGTTGGAGGCAGATCTAGGTCACTGTGGTGCCAGCCACATTCCCACCAGCACACAGTTCAAAAGCCTTCAGTGTGAACACAGGGAAACATCAAGAAATAGAGGAACATGTTGTTAAAATAATGAGGCCTTTGTGCTAAGAGCAAATAATCACTTCCTTTGCACCTAGAATCCACAGCGCCCTGAGTTAGGCACTAAAGGGAGATACGGAGAAGCACCCAGATTGTCAAGGTACTTCCCTTGAGGATTTGGATGTATAGATTCATTCTTTTTTATAGTCAGTCATTCAAAAATTATTTCCTAAGCATCTACTAGAGGCAGACACTGGGCCTGGCACTGGGATACAGCAGTCCACTGTACGGTTATAGTTCCCGCTCTGAATTCACATATAGTCTAGGCGGATAGAGGCAAGTAAACAGGCAGCTACAAAAATGAATGGGGACTGCAGTGGAGGGGAGGGGACAGGGTACTCTGGGTGTGTCGAGGCCTAGGGGGTGAGATAACGTTAGAGTGGAGACCTGAGGACCGAGGACACGTAGGCCACATATGCACTGTGTGGGGGGTGGGGTGGGGAAAGAAGTGTACTCCAGGTCGAGAGAACGTGCAGGTGCTCATGTAGGTGTGTGTAGGTGCTGAGAGGGCCTCCTCTTGGCCAGAGTGTGGCAGGCCTTGGTGACGGTGGTAGAGCAGGTGGGGAATGTTGAGAAACGAGATGGAAAGGTGGGCAGAGGCCAGTGGGTGAAAGATTTCGAAAGGCCTGCGGGGGAGTATATGTTGTAGCTCAAGTCCAGTGGGATAAAGGGCTTGAAGCAGATTTGCAGGTTAGAAAGAGTCCTCTGGCCTCGGGGCAGAGAGTGGGTGGAAGGGGGCAGGGCCGTATCCGGGGAGGCCAGTTAGGAGGCTGCTGCAGAGATGGTGGCTGGAACTAGGAAACAGTCCTGAAAGGTGGAGAGAAGTTGATGGATTTGAGAGATCTTTGAGAGGTACAACCAATAGGCTTTGGTGATTGGTCAGAAACAAGAAATGAGAAAAGTGGAGGAAACCAACATTTCTGAAGAAAAAAATTAAAATAACAAAGACAGAGGCCAACAAACAAAACAACAGAGTAAGAGTTACCCAGGAAGAAAAATGGCAGAATGACCGTGTGTTTTGAGGAAGGGACGATTGCTGTGGGCTATAGAGATTTTGGAGGGCTTCCTGGACCTGAATTGGGATTGGAGCTGGGCCTTCTATATGGGATTTTGAAGGGTAGAGAGGACATTCCAGGCTGAACAATGATGCAAGTTAGCATACCAAGGCAGAACAGTATGTGATTTGTTTAGCAGTTGCTTTTGTCATGGTTTTGTTGGGAAACCATGACAGGAGCCCCAAAGAGCTGATTCTCCAGGGAGAATTTCTTGTTGAAAGGAGGGAATGGATAGATAAATCCCATCACTCTCCCTGAATGGTACAGAGTTCTTGGTGTACCCCCAGGCCACCTGTGAGGGAACATCAAGAAACTGAGTAAGATTAAATGACTTTGTCCCAGGCTAGACAGCATGACTGAAACCCCACAGATACTGGCTTCCAACATGAGAAAGACAAAAAGTTCTTCTTTCCCCAAAGGAATGCGTTTATGCTCCTAGGCTTCGTGCTGTGACCTCGTCCCATGTTGACAGCTGTTGTCCCAGGGTGTTGCTTCACTACTTCTAGGCCCCTGCAGAGCACTGTCTGGCAGCCTGCACTGGTGAGCGAGGCCTGCAAACCCACCAGGGAGACTGCAGGAAACCAAGGCCGTGGAAGGCGCGGCCGCATAACTGGGCACGTGGAGCAGCAACTCTAGTCCTGGGCAACGAGTCTCCTACCAGGTGCCATGCCCTGCCTGGGCACCCTGCCCCACACCTCTGTGTGCTGGGCCTGGCCTGGATTCTGATGGTGCCTTGGTCCTACATTTTCTGGCCCATAACCCACTGATGTCTCCTGCTTTGGCCCAGTCTCCAGGCTCTGACACTGGCTCTGCTCCAAAGACTTCTGATGTTTTCCTGGGGACTCTTTTTCAGGGGCACTAGCCCCTGCTGGTGACCTCTAAGATAAGCAAAATTATAACCATGGTACCTCTTGAGAACCCACCATGGCCCAGTGCTATGATGGAGTTTTTACTACATTCACAATACTTTTGTGAAAGCACATGTTATTATTCCCACTTGGCCAATGGAGAAACTGAATAAGATTAAATGACGTTGTCCAAGGCTGCCCAGCCTACCTGTTCACTGTCTTACTCATCTTATATGTGAGTTGGGGATAATAATATTGATTGTGGCAGGCATTGTGCTAGGCACTTCACGGATGTTATAGTTTATCCTCACAAGGACTTTAATCTCTTAACGATGGATAAGTACTACTATTCCCTTTTTACAAATGAGAAAACCAAGACTCAGAGAGGTTAAGTAATTATTCCAAGGTCACACAGCCAAGAAGTGGCAGAGGCAGGATCCAAACCTAAGTCTGTCTAACACCTAAGCCAGGGGAGAGTTGGACCTCCTTTCCTGAATCAAAGTTCCCATTCCTAAGTAGGAAAACACCGTGATTCAGGGAAATAGTTACAGTGAGGTTATCACCCCAGTCCTTTCCCAACCTGCTCTCATGTGATTCTCTCGGGGTTTTCATAGATGGGAAAACCAAGTTCCAGACGTGAGCAAGGGCACCACCTGCCGTACGCTACCTCTCTATTTCCTCAGTCCCTTCTGCACCCTCTGTGCCACCTGGACATGGCTTCTGGGGTTCAGGTCCAGGCCCCAGTTTAGGGGGTGCTTACTCTGCTCCCCCTGCACCCAGCCTCCTATTTGAAGGCCAAGGCTACTCAACTTTGATTCAGGTTGAGTGAGTCGCCAAGGGCAAAACGAAGAAGAGAAGGCCTATTCCCTGGTAGATGAAATGAACCCACCCACCTTTTGACTTCTTTTTCTTCTGAAATGATGACAGTGCGCGATGACTCAGAATTATCACACTCAAACAGACTACTTCGCAGTTCTCTTGCAAACGAGGAGGCAATGTGTGAATAAGTGAGCTGAAAATGGCTGGAGAAGGGAGGGGAGGATGGCCCCCATCGCACCAGGGCCGAGAATGTGCGAGAATGGGAGGGAACAGCAACGCCTTGGCAGGGAGGGGCGCCAAGGGCCAGCAGAGGTTGAGGCCAAGCTGCAAAACCTGAAGCAGCACCGTCGACCCCGAGGCACCCTTGACTGAAAGTCCAGCACACTCACAAGCAGCTGGAGGGAGAGGAGGAAAGACATTTTCAGAAGAGCCATCGTACGCAGGGTGTGGGGATCGAAAACTTTCTGTGTCTAACCCCAGAGAGCCTCTCGGAGCCAAGCGGTCTGGCTAGGAGCAAGTGAGAAAACGGCAGAGGGACCGAAGAGTCTTGGCGCTGATTCGCAACAATGTGTTCCTCTCCGGAGGACCTGGATCTTCTGCAGCCTGTCCTTCAGACGCGGGGCAACTGGTCCCTGGCCCGGTGGCTGCAGCTCACAGGCTGGCTCTCGCATTGCCCAGGACTCTGGGTCTTGGTGGTGGGAAAAGAGGACAGAGCTGCAAGGCTGACGAGCTGGCTCTTGCTCCAGCTTAGCGCTGGGTGGTCTGGAGTAAAGCCCCCAACCTCTCTCAGGAAACAGAGGACTGCTACCACCTACCTCAGAGGATGGCAGGGAGGAGGAGACGAGGTGATACAGGTGGAACTGCTCTGTAAACAGCAAGATGCTACACAAATGGTAGTGACTAATGTGTTTACAGCTACAGGCAAATTAACATATTCTGACCGGACTGGAAGTCAAACTCAGCGTCTGAAGCAATGGGGGTATTGTGTTCCATTCCTTAACATCTGGAAAACATGAGGAGATTGGGCGTGAATTTAGAGAGAGTGAAAGTTTGCCACAGAGCTTCCTGTCCTTTCCAGGGAATCCCAGGATTCCCACGGTGCTTGCTGGGCTCTGTAGAAAGCTGCTGGGGAGAGCTGACTTCCATTCTGGTTGCTGTGAAACTCCATTTTTAGTTCTGTTCTGCGACCATCTTCATTTGAGACACACTTGCACCATCAGGAAGGTTGAAAAGACTCTTGGCAGAAAAGTAGCTTCTTGTTTCATAGCGTTAGGTTTTGATGTTATCATTTTTGAATAGAAAACGTTCACCTGGGAGCTCATAAAGGATGATATTTTAGAGCTGAAAGGGACTTAGAGGACCACCTAGTTCAACTCCAAAATTTTTTAGAGGAGGAACTGAGGTCCAGGCAAGGAGCCTCAGTTTTCTCTGGATCTCACACTTGAGTCATCTAGGCAGGATTATTCCCAGGGCCTGGGGTCTGACTCCTATTCCTGTGCTCCTGACCCTTCCCCAAGGGCAAAGTTCAGATGCCTGTGGGGGGGGGGGGTCCAGGCAGGTGAGGATGAGGGCATGGGTGGGTAACAATGTAGGGAGTTGGGGAAGGTTCACTTTCGTTTTCTTTAATTTTAGCCTATTTGGGATTTGCTGAGATATTGAAATCTGTAAATTTATGCCTTTTCCCAAATTTTGGAAGTTTTCAGCCATTGTTTTTTCAAACGCTTTTTTCTATACAAATCCCTTTCTCCTCTCTGTCAAAGACTCCAATGACATGCATGTTAGACCACTTGGTATTGTCCCATAAATCTCAGAGGTGCTATTCACTATTTTCCAAACATTTTTCTTTCTATTCTTCAGATTAGATAATATCTATTGATCTACCTTCCAGTCTACTGACTCCTTTCTCTATTATTTGCATTCTGCTATGGAGCCCATCGGGTGAATTTTTTATTTTAGATATTATATTAATATTTCTCAGTTCTAAAATTTCCATCTGATTCTCATTTTATATTGTTTGGGTTTCTTTACTGAGAACTTCTATCTTTTCATTCATTTCAAGAGTGTTCACCTTTGTGCCATGAAGGATGGTTATAATAAGCTGATTTAGAGTCTTTTTTCTAACAATTCTAACCTTTGTCTTATCTTTTCCCAGTTCTTATCATATTGGATAGTTTTAGATGAAATCCTAGACATTTTGTGTAAATAGTATTAATATATTGTGAGATTCTGGGCCCTGTTAAAAATCATACAGCATGTTGATTTTGTTTAGTTTTGTTTTAGCAAGAAATCCATCCAGTTAAGTTCAACTGCAAGTTTTGTCTCACCTTCTGTAGGCAGTGGTTCCAATGTCGGTTCGGTTTGCAAAGCCTTTGTTGTGCTGCTTGGGTGTGTTCCACACGTGCAGCTTGGAGGTGAGCTCAGGACTTGTGTTGGCTCATACAAGGAATCCCTTTCTATTTCCTCTGCAAGGTTTCCCTCACGACCTTCAGCTCCCGGATCCCCTTTCTCTGGTCCCCTGGCTAGAAGGATGGGTCTCTCTCAGAGCTGGAGCTGCTGGTGATGCGACAAAATTTCATGCTGCCCGGCCTGGCCTCAGGGCAAAGTGGCAAATGGAAAAAAATAAGGACTCCCCCATACTCTTCACATGACAGAGCCCCCTTTTCTGGGTTCCTATATTCAGAGGGACAGGCTTTCTCTTGGGGATTTTAGATGCCCATGCCACTGCCCAGGTTGTGCCCAGCTTGGAGGATCACATCTGGCTTTAGGGATGAGCTGAGAGAGGAAAAAATGAGAAAAAAAGCCTAAGATTTTCCCCACACTCTCTATCTTGCGGGAGCCCCTTTCCGGGTCATCTGGCCAGGAAGATGGGCTGTTTCTTGGGATTGTTGCTGTTCATGACTTCTGGGCAATTTCACAATTCAGCTTATCCTTGAGTCAAAGCCAGGAGAAAACAAATTCCTGGAAACTCACTCCTGCCATACTGGTTATTCATCAGATTTTGACTTCATTCCCCAATCCAGCTGCTTTTATTTATTTATTTATTTTTTGTTACTTTTCAGAGTCCTTAGTTAATTGTTTTTTTATATTTTGTTCAGAATATTTAGTTGTAATCAATGTGAGAGATAGAGTAATAATACAATGCATATCCTCATTTGGTTGGAAATGGAAGTCTAGCAACACACCTGGAATCCATCTCTTCTGGTTTGTGTTCCCCTAGGACTTTCACTGACAGAGTCCCACTGATAAGACCTCTTATTTGGAATCCAATATTCCCTGGCCTGTGGGTACCAGGTCCCAGGAGTCTATGGCTCCAAGTTTTCTACCTTATTTGGGTAGACATTTAAAATAGATGTTCACTACACAAAGATGTAGTGGGTGCCCGCCATGTGCTATATCCTGGAGACACAAAAATGATTTGAACACAGCCCCCACCCTCAAAGAGCTTGCAGACTAGTGGAATAACAGGTGTTTTATGATTCTTTTTTTTTTATTTTTTTATTTTTTTATTTCCGCATATTATGGGGGTACACATGCTTAGGCCACGTATGTTGCCTTTGCCCGCCCCCCAAGTCTGAGTTTCAAATATGTCCATTCTTCGGGTGGTGCGCATTGTGCTCTTTGTGTATGCATGTACCCGTCCCCTCCTCCCTCCTCCCCCTCCTCCCTCCCCCTGCCCAACATCCAATAGATGTTATTCTTATATGTGCACTTATGTGTTGATCAGTTAATACCAATTTGATGGTGAATACATGTGTGCTTGTCTTTCCATTCTTGGGATACCTCAGTAGAATGCATTCCAGCTCTATCCAGGAGAATACAAGAGGTGCTATATCACCATTGTTTCTTAAAGCTGAATAGTACTCCATGGTATACATATACCACATTTTATTAATCCACTCATGTATTGATGGACACTTG
>CAUYSK010079625.1:0-10869 GCA_963575035.1 Avahi laniger | reverse complement strand
CAACTAAAAATATATAGAAAAAATTAGCCTGGCATGGTGGCGCATGCCTGTAGTCCCAGCTACTCCGGAGGCTGAGGCAGAAGGATAGCTTGAGCCCAGGAGTTTGAGGTTGCTGTGAGCTAGGCTGACGCCACGGCACTCTAGCCCGGGCAACACAGTGAGACTCTGTCTCAAAAAAAAAAAAAAAAAAGGCACAGTCAAGGTTTAGGAGGCAGACATGACTGACGTAGTATTATAGAAGGGACAAATTGGATTTGAGAGGGAGGGCTTTCACCTGCATTAAATTTTATTTGTAGACCAAGAATAATGACAGCTGAGAAAGAGGATTCATTTTGATAAGCAGAGAGTCCTCAATGATAGACAATATATTTATAGAGTATTAGATAATAGAAATCCAGTTACTTAGCATTAAGAAAGGGGACTGATAAAGGTAATGGGCATGAACCACTCTAACGGATTTAGGCAATGAAAGAATAGTCTGAGGAGGCAACAGAGCAGGTGAAGGTTGTCTCCCCCACCTCCCATCCCACCAAATCAAGGGAAAGGAGCGAGTGGAGAACAAGAGGAGCCTGAGGAACTTTGGAGTCAAGTTCCTCAAGATTCAGGGGCAGATGTTAAAAATGAAATATATTAGAAAATTTTACATATGGACTGTTTCTATAATATACTCCTCTCTCTTCTTGACATCTTTATATAATAGCATGATATTTTACTTACATATATCTTTAAAAAATCATTCTGTAGAGTGTCCCTAGTTGTAACAGAAACTGTCGATGCAGGTTTATTTGGAGAAGGAATTGTGGAGAGTTTGATTCATGCATGGGAGCATTTACTTTTGCAGCCAAAGGTAAGCAGCGTAAAAATACTTAAATTTGATTTGCTAAGCAACATGAAATGTATTTCCCATTGTCAACGTGTAGTGCCGTGTGGTTGGAAAGAAATCCATGCAAAAAACATTAGTAACAGTGCCTTGTATATTTGTGTGCCCAAATAAGGTATACAGGAAAAAGATACTCCAGGAAGGAATTCACGGGAATTGAGGTTACTTTGTGGAGGGACTAACTATGGAATTCTAGAGTAAGGTTAAGAAAGAGAGGTACTTTCAGTCTCACAGCCCTCATTGCTTGAAATTTTGGCAAATTATTAAAAGGGAGTGTGGAGATAACTAGCTTGGTGTGGTGTTATGGTGCCTGTTGAACCCAAGACTAAGTCTTACAATTGCCAAATTATATTTTGCATTGAAATTCTCTACTGTATTTTTTTCTCTCATCTATCCCTCAAGAAAAAAAAAATTCTCTATTGTCCATTAATCATAGATTTAGTTTATATAATATGTATTATGAATGAAAGGATTTTAACATGTTATAAAAATTCTCTATTTACAGAAAATGATTTAGATTTAAAATAGCTAAAGGTTGAAAAGAAGAGTAATTTATTTAAGTAGGATATTAGTTTCTCAAAGTCATACCCCAAAGTGTTTTGTTCTGTGTAGACTTATAGCTCACTTCCCCCTCCCTTCTTCCTTCTTTCCTTCCTATTTGTATTGTAAAAAATATATATATACATGTACATACATACATAGCAATGAAAATACTTTTTAATTTTCTTTTTTTTGAGACAATGTCTCACTCTGTTGCCCCAGGCTAGAGTGCCGTGGCGTCAGCCTAGCTCACAGCAACTGAAAATACTTTTTAAAGAAAAAGTCCTCAACCTTCTTATTCTTATTTTTAAGTTTTTAAAATTAATTTTCATAGCTTGTCATACACATATTTTTACATACATGTAATATAATGTTTATATTATATAAACAATATATTATGTTTTATATTATATAAAATAATATTTTTTTAGACCAAAGATGAAAATGGTAATTGTGAAAATTATGGGAAAGTTATACCAGCAAGTGCTGTTCTATTTGGCATGGCAGTAGAATGTACAGAGATAAGAAGACATCACAGGTAAGTGACTATTTAAATAGTAAATATTTAAAAATAGTAATTTTAAGGAGAATATTTCAAAGATTATTTAGTGAATATTTATTTGGGTGAAGATTTATAGTTTTGTGAGCTTTAAAGTCATAAAGTTTAGTCTTTTTTTTCTGTTTTTAATTTTTTAGAAAGAAACTTCAGAATTAAAGATAGCTTTCATTTTTTAATAGAAAATTAATTTTGATACAACTTAATATCCTTTAGTTGTGTGTTAGATTCTTGTAGAAAAATATTAAGTTCTGACTGATTTTAGGTGAAGTTGGAATAAATAATTCCAATGTGAAAATAAGTTTTAGTTTTAATTAATTTCTTCCATATCCCTTTTCTGTTGATTAGATAATACTGAATTGGATAGCTATACTGTGATTAAGAGACTGTTCTAATTTGTAATAAAGATACACTGAAGTATCTTTTGAGGGATCAACAGACATGAATACAACCTTCTCTCAAATGGTACAGAAGAAAGAATATATATATAGAGATAGAATGATAAAGCAAATATGACAAAATACTAAAATATTCAGTGAATCTGGTTAAAGGTTGTGAGGGTTTTTTATACTGTCCTGGAAACTATGAATTTGAAATCATTTTCAAAATTAACAAATTAAGAGCAGAAGAAAATATATATAGTATCTGTATATATTTGAGCAAACTATATACGCATATTATTAAACACATAAAAAGGTATGGAAAGATACATCAAACTTATCAGTGAAGGAATGAGGGCAAGGAGTATTGTGAAGGTAGACTTTTGCTTTTTGCTACATTGTTTGAAGTTTTGACAATGTTTACATTCATGTGTTTTGTAATAAATTAAAAGGAACTTATTTGTCATATATTTTTTGTTTCTGTAACTTGTGACTTTCAGTTAAGAGTTATTAAAATCATTAATTCCATTTGATGATTCATCTTTTGTAAGTATAATAATCTCTAGAAGTAGTTTGAACTTCTGAAACTTTATAAAGGGAAATAGACTAAAAAATAAATACCACTGAGGTAAGGTGAGATGAGGTTGAGTATTTTCCTTTTATTGACTTCAAACATTTTTATAGAAAGTAAATCATAAATGTATGATTTGATGAATTTTTATGAAGTTGATACACCTGTGTGACCAGTGCTCAGGTTAAGCACCAGAGCATTACTACCACCTTAGAAAGTGCCCAGGAAGAAACCCCTTCCAGTTACCAGCATCCCACTCCCCCAAGAGTAGCCACTATCCTGAACACCATAGTGTAGTGTTGCCCGTTTTGAATTTCATACAAATGGAATCATACAGTGTCGGTTTTTTTTGGTGGCTAGCTTCTTTTGTCCAACACATTCATTTTGCACGTATTTTGTTCATTCTCATTACTGAATAATATTCCATTGTATGAATATACCACAATACATTTGTCTAATTTACTATTGATGGACATTTAGGTTATATCAGTTTTTTTGCTATTGGAAACAGTGCAGCTATAAACATTCTTGAACATTTTTTGGTAGTAATATGCATGAATTTCTGTTGGCTGTATTCCTAGAAGTGGAATTCAAAACACCTAAATTCCTATATTGAGGGAATCTGTAATATGGATGTTCATCTTGAGTTAGTATTAATACTACAAAGTAGTCTTCCAAAAGTGGTCTTACTATTATAATTTTAGACTCCTACCAATAGTGTATGAGATTGTATCCTCACTAGTACTTGGTGTTGACTGTTTCATTTCTCTTACTCTGTCGGATGTGTAGTATGTTAAAACCTTGTGGTTTTAACTCCATTTCCCTGGTGACTGCTGAAGCTGAGCAGCATTTCATATGTTTATTGGCCATTTGGATATGCCGTTTTGTGAAGTGTCTGTCTTTTGCCCATTTTTGTTTGTCTTTTATAAATTTGTAGGAATTTTTAAAATATATTTTGGACATGAGCCCTTTGTTGAATTAAATGTATCTTCTCCCCCTCAGAGGCTTGCCTTTTTATTAATACTTTCTTATAGGTAGCTTTTAATGAGCAGAAGCTCTTTTATACTTGGTAGTTATGTATGTGTGTATGTAGCTGTGTTTAAGCAACCTTTGCTCATGAGGTTTTATTTCATTTATATGTATTTTTTCTGGATTCAGTATTAGGTATGTTACTTGATTCTAAAAAAACCCATCTTCCTCCTCTCCTCCTTTTATATCCTCCCTCACCAGAGTGGGTAATAAGGATATTGCTGGTATCCATTTGCCAACAAATGTGAAATTTCAGAGTCCAGCTTTTTCTTCTGTGGATACTGAAGAAACAATTGAACCTTATACAACTGAAAAGATGAGTCGAGTTCCTGGAGGATATTTGGCTTTGACAGAGTGCTTTGAAATTATGACAGTAGATTTCAACAATCTTCAGGTGAAAAAAAGCTCAATTACTATTTTCTAGCATAAAATTTCATGTATTGTTTAAAATAATACATAGAATAGTCTTATTTTACGAGTCTGCATGAGATTTCACTTACTACATATAAAGAAAATGATTTAAGGGTAATTAGAATTTCCTATTGAAATTATTCACTTTTAATTTAAAAAACCCTAAGATTTGTTGGGAATGTATAGTGGACTGAAGGGTTCCAAGACATGGGTCAGTTTTAAAACTAAAATAAAACTGTAATAAAACTAAAAAATAAAAATAAATAGTTTTAAAACCAAGACAGCCCTAGGGAGAGCAGGACAAGTTGAACATCCTTGTGTATATGTGTGTGTGTTGGTAGGTGGTGAGAGGATGTGCCATATAAAGAAAGTGCCCAAAGAAATTGGGAAATGTTACATAGAATCCTTCTCTGAAGATCTTTAAGTAAGGTTAAATGTTGAAGTACGCAAGTGTTGTAAGTGAAACTTGTCTGGGGATAAAACTTTGTGAGCCTCATTTTATCCTAAGATTTTTATAATTTAATAGAAGTTTTCCTCTGTTAATTGTCATTAGGTTGTTCTTGAGGTGGTCTGCAACTAATTTAACAATTATGCATTGCGTACTGAGACTGAGCTGTCTTTCTGAGCTTCAAGAGCATTCCTTATCTGATACAACATTTCAATAGTTTAAAACGTGGTTGTAGCTGCTAATTACCCCAAAGCTATCCTTTTCTTACTTTAGGCCTTTTTTTATTTCAATTGTTTTTGCCATACACAAGCCTTACAAAGATTTTAATTTTGAAGGTGATGTCTGCCTGTTTAACACTTACAAGCAATACAGAAGAATAGAAAAGACAAAGTCTTAGTATTTTTCTTACCTTTAAAAATCTCACCCCTTCTTTCCCTAGGTCACTAGTTTGAAGTTCATCTTTTCAGACTTGCTTTTCTGTTCTTCTACAGACACACACACACACACACACTTTTTAAACAAAGCAATCCCTGTTGCTTTGCCAGTTGCCTTTTTCATTTTACAATATATCATGGACTTCTTTCCACATCAGTACTATGTTATCCGCCTCATTTTTAAAAATAATAATTGCATGGTATTCCAGTAGGATAGGTTAGAGCTTCCCTCCCATCCAGTGTACCTAGATGGTATAGATGTGCCAAGATGCTGATTCCCTAAGGGAGTTGGGCAGGACTAAGAACTTCAGAGATGGAAAATGGTACGATCTTGAGGCATGTATATATTAAATGTATAAAATCCTCTCATTCCTTTCATATTTTTCTCAGGAATTAAAAAGTCTTGCATCTAAAAAACCTGATAAATTTAGCATCCCTGTTACTAAACAGGGCATGCTAGATGCTATTGTGGTTTGGTTTGTGCTCCAGCTTGATGATGAACACAGTTTATCCACAAGTCCTAGTGAGGAAACATGTTGGGAACAAGCTGTCTACCCAGTACAGGACCTTGCAGGTAGGTCTTGTCTAATTTTTTTTTAAACTTGTAGCTTTAATCCTCCTAAGCATTTGAGTCAGTGGCCAAAAAAAAAAAAAATTAGTTTGGATATGAACTTTTCAGTCAAGGGAGATTGGTTAAATCTTTCAGAATTTTATTTTTCTTTTTCAAAAGTAGTTTTAAATAACATGTAGTTAAGAAGAGAGGCTAAAACATAACTCTGCTGTATATTACTCAGAAATACCTATCATTAAATCATTTCTTCAGCTCTGATTTCTCTGGTTATCAGTAGATGAAAGAAATGCTGGTCCATCATTTTATGGAAAGTATTGCTTTTAGTGTTGGAGCTGTTACCCCTTAGAGAACCTGATGGCATCTGTGGTGCCCCCAGATCATAAAAATGCACACGCTCACATAAGCACAAACTTCTGCAGTTTTAGGGAGCTCATGAATTTCCCTAGGGAAACTCTATATTAAAGATTTTTTTTGTATAGGAATTTTTTTTTTTTTATGGCAGTTTGAGTAGATTTCAGTAAGTTCAAAGCAGTTAAATAGAAAAATTCTATGCTTTTTAAACTGAAAGGTAATATATTTCTGTTTCTGTTTAGTCTCTTAATCAAGAATCTAATTTGGCCAAGTCATAAAGTCATGGAAATCAGTATGGTGTTGTGACTAGTAAGGTATTTTTGGAGTCAGATAGATTTGGATTCAGATCTTGGCTCTGTTCCTGACTCCCTCCTGGCCATCCTTGCTGGTTATTTCTCAGAGCTTTTGTTGTGTCATATATAAAAACAGATGATACTGTCTATCTTGCATAGTACTGTTACAGGGATTACTAGAAGTAATGGATATAAAATGCCTGCCACAGTGACTGGTACTTAGTAAGTGGCATTTTTAAATTTGTGCTTATTCTAATTCTCTTATACCCGTAGTAACTTAGACAGATGGTCTTTTTTTTTTTTTTTGAGACAGAGTCTCACTCTTTTTTGCCTGGGCTAGAGTGCCGTGGGATCAGCCTAGCTCACAGCAACCTCAAACTCCTGGGCTCAAGCGATCCTCCTGCGTCAGCCTCCCGAGTAGCTGGGACTATAGGCGTGCGCCACCATGCCCACTTAATTTTTTTTTCTATATATTTTTAGTTGTCCGATTAATTTCTTTCTAATTTTAGTAGAGATGGGGTCTCGCTCTTGCTCAGGCTGGTCTCGAACTCCTGAACTCAAACGATCTGCCCGGCCCGGGCCTCCCAGAGTGCTAGGATTACAGGTGTGAGCCACTGCGCCCAACTGGTCTTTTGTTTTTTAATCCTTCTTTGGGAAAGGACATTTTACATGTTTAAACATAAGAATAACAACTTAAATTTTCAACTGGTTCTCGCCCTTCCTTATACTTTCAAATTTCTAAACATGCAAGAGTGTCTGAATACTTACAGTTAAAAAATATTACTGGTATGAATCTGTTTAATGCTGCCTTGTTCTTTTGGAAATTTATCTTAGAGAAAAGAATGTCCCTTTAAGCTAAAGTGAGGTTTGGTATTGATCCCTGAATTTCATCTTTGTTAATGTTAGCATCTTTGTTAATGTTAGCTTCATTACCAAAGATGATAGAGTTCCCCCAAATTTGAGGACGTGGTGATACCTAGTGAATGAAATAAAAACACTATAATATTGATAGACTTGAGGTTCAGTAATGGAGCTCTCAGATATCTCCATTATGCTATGAGTTAATTGAATCTTTAAACTTCAGTTTTCCCCTAAGTAAAGCTGATTGGATTTTCCTAGCTTTTTGTATATTAAATGAATAGATGTGATCCTTCCTGTAGTGATTTAAAGAATGGGGGGTTAGATGGGAAGATGGAGATGTTTGTTTGATCTTCAGGCTTACAAGTACTCCGTGTTAATCAGTTATAATTTTTTCCTGTCTTGCTGTTTAACGAAGACTACCGGATAAAGCCTGGAGACCATGTGATGATGGAAGTGTCTTGTCAAGACTATTACTTAAGAATCCAGAGTATTAGTATCTTGGGTTTGGAATATGAAATGGATGTTGGAAAAAGTTTTACCAAGAATAAAGACTTGCTATCATTAGGAAATGAGGCTGAACTCTGTAGTGCCCTGGCTAACCTTCAGACCAGTAAACCAGATGCTATAGAGCAGACCTGTGTATTGGAGTCTACGGAAATTGCTTTGCTTAATAACATCCCATATCATGAAAGCTTTAAAATGGCAATGAAGAAAGTTTTGTCTTCATTGACCCCAGAAAAACTGTGTCAGGCCATGGATACACACTGTCACAATAATGAGATGGGCTCTGGTACAGGACAGAATAATGCCGCACAGAGCACCCCTGAACCTTTCTATGTGTTAGATGTGTCTGAAGGCTTCTCTATTCTGCCTGTCATTGCTGGCACACTTGGGCAGGTTAAACCGTATAGTTCAGTAGAAAAAGACCAGCATCGTATTGCTCTGGACCTCATATCAGAAGCCAATCACTTTCCTAAAGAAACACTTGAGTTTTGGCTGAGACATGTGGAGGATGAATCTGCTGTGTTGCAAAGGCCAAAATCCGACAAGTTATGGAGCATAATTATATTGGATGTTATTGAGCCATCTGGGCTTATTCAACAGGAAATAATGGAAAAAGCCGCAATATCCAGGTAAAACACAAAATAACTTTTGGGTTTTTTTGAACTCAAATTTCATGTAAACTGCTTTAGTTCTTTAGTCACATAACCGTAAAAATGAGTCAAGATCATTATATGTTCCTCAAGTGTTGCTTTTCAGGACCTCTGACTTCTTCATTCCTTTCTCTTTGTATGCATGTTATTATCGATTTTTTCGCCCTAAAGGAATCTCTATGCTTAAGTGCGAAGAAGAGAACCTGCTTTGGGATTGGACTGCTTATATATAATACAGGGAATTAGGTGGGGCTCTGGGGCTCTATAAAAACAGATAAAACATTCAGGGAAAAAAAGGAAAAGTCAAATTTCATCTTTATGTGTAAGAAACATATAAGAAACATCTCTAAGAAACATATAGTACACATTTGATAGCCTATTGGGAGAACAAACTGCTTCTTAGGAATAAGTCCTAGTCCTCTTGGGTCTTAAAATCTTTATTTTATAATACAGTTCTCCCCCTGAAAATATTTCTTTTTCAGCGTAAGTTGCTTGAGGTAAACTTGGCCTTAATATTTAATATTGGAAAGCAAATTCAGGTAAGCTACAAAGTCCTTTAGTTGCTGCTCAAATCTGAAAAGAAGGTAGGATGTAACATTTGGTTACCCAGATTTGGGAATAATGAATGTTACAGAATTTAAATTTTATTATATAGGAACAGAGGTAGTATAGGAACAGTGGATAACAATATCCATTAAAGATAAATATTTGACAAAACCAGGAAAAAAGTATTTTGCTTATATATAGCTAATTATATTTAGGTTTCATATGCATTTTCTTTTGATGCCACATTTATGTCTTTATGGATCAACCAATAAAAGTCACTGTGTTTTACTTTAAAAACAATCTTGTTACATATAAATTGTGGAGCTATGGAGGTTTGACAAATATATATACATATGTGTGTATATATAAATGTTTACAAAGATGTACTTGATACAGGAGTTGAAAGAGTTTGTATTTAGTCTTAGATTTGCCACTGAATTCCTGAGTAGCGAAATTTTCCAAGTCACTTAATATTTCTCATCCTCAGTTTTCCTCTTCTGTAAAATGAGAATACTGGATTAAATGCCTTTGAAGGCATTTCAACTCTATGAATTTCTAACACAGATAAGGTTTAACTTATTTGGTATAGTCACCTTGGAAAGTCATACACTTACATAGTGATTTATTTATTATAGTTTTAGTTTTGATTTAATTTTAAACTTACAGAAAATTGCAAGGGTAAAAAGTACTTTTACACAGATTCAGTGATTGTTTACATTTTCTCCTATTTGCTTTATCATTCTCATTCATTCCCTCTCTTTTTCTCTATCTCAATATATATTTTATTTTTCTTTTTTAAAAATTGTTTAGAGGCATCAAATCCTTTTACTACTAAATACTTCATTGTTTATTTTCTAAGAACAAAAACATTCTCTTATATAACTATAGTACAATGATGAAAATCAGGAAATTAACATTGTTGCAATACTATTTAATCCACACTCATATTTAGCTTTTCTCAGTTGATCCAGTGCTGTCCTTTCTAAAGCTGGTTTTGTTTTTTTTTTTTTACCAGTCTAGATTGAAACGCAGGATCATGAATTGCATTCGTATGTCAGGTCTCTTTAGTTAATTAATATGGAGTACTTCCTCAGCTTTTGGTTGTCTTTTATGACATTGGTAGTTTTGAAGACCAGGTCAGATATTTTGTAGAATGCCCTTTCATTTGAATTTGTCTGAAGTTCATGAGTAGATTTGTGTTACTCATTTTTGGCAGGAGTACCACAGAAGTAATGTGTTCTTGTTGCATTATATCAGAAGGCATATAAGATTTATTTGTTTTCTTAACTGATGACATTAACCTCATTAACTTGGTTAAGGTTGTGTCTGCCAGGTTTCTCTACTGAAAATTTTTAATTTTTTTCCTTTGTGATTAATAATTCATTAATGTGTATTAATATTTTGAGACCATGTAAATATCCCATTCTTATTATACCTTTATTCACTAATTTTAACCTCCATTGATGATTTTTTTTAACTTCACCATTTTTTATATTTATTAGTTGGCATTCTACTATAAGGAAGAACTTTCCCTCTGTCCCATATATTTATTTATATTGAATTCATGGGTTCTTATATTAATATAGTCCATTACTATCAATATTTATTTTGATGCTCGGATTGTCCCAGATTTGACCAGCAAGAGTGCTTTTATTTATTTATTTTTTTTGAGACAGAGTCTCACCGTGTTGCCCGGGCTAGAGTGCCGTGGCATCAGCCTAGCTCACAGCAACCTCAAACTCCTGGGCTCAAGCGATCCTACTGCCTCAGCCTCCCGAGTAGCTGGGACTACAGGCATGCGCCACCATGCCCGGCTAATTTTTTCTATATATTTTTAGTTGTCC
>CAUYSK010079624.1:0-24378 GCA_963575035.1 Avahi laniger | reverse complement strand
ATATTTAATCACATACTCAGACTGAGATTTTTGGTCAAATTTTTTTTTTTTTTTTTTTTTTTGAGTCAGAATCTAACTCTCTTGCCTGGGCTAGAGTGCTGTGGGGTCGGCCTAGCTCACAGCCACCGCAAACTCCTGGGCTCAACCGATCCTCCGGCCTCCGCTTCCCGAGTCGCGGGGACTACAGGCACCCGACACCATGCCCGGCTAATTTTTTCTATTTTTAGTTGTTTGGCCAATTTCTTTGTATTTTTAGTAGAGACGGGGTCTCGCTCTTGCTCAGGCTGGTCTTGAACTCCTGACCTGGAGCGATCTGCCCGCCTCGGCCTCCCAGAGTGCTAGGATTACAGGTGTGAGCTACCACGCCCGGCCTAAACTGATTTTAAGTAAGAAAGACATTAAATAGGCCGGGCGCAGTGGCTCACGCCTGTAATCCCAGCACCTTGGGAGGCCAAGGTGGGAGGATCGCTTGAGCCCAGGAGTTGGAGGCTGTAGCGAGCTAGGAACCTCACCACCGCACTCCAGCCTGGGCAGCAGAGCAAGACCCTGCCTCTAAAAACAACAACAACAAAAAAACACGAAAGACATTAACTGAACAAAAGTACAGATGCTACGTGGCTGGGGAAGGACCTAGGGAATGGGATATAAACGTTAAGGTTTGGGAAACACAGGCCATGCAGTTCTGCATGTTGAGCTCCAGGGTCAGGCAGACCTGCATTCAAGGCCTAGCTCTAGTGTTGTCTGTGTGATCTTGGGCAAGTGACTCTGTCTCTCTGATTTTCAGTTCCTTCATCTGTTCAATAGGAAAGGGCTGGTGGAGTAACTTCCTCATGGGTTCCAGTGAGGATTAAATAACTCAGGAAGAGCACAACAGAGCCTTCCCACAATATAGTGTGGTGCCTCCTATTATCCACATAAATCAGATTAAACTTCTGTGTGCTGGACAGATTGCCATCGAATGTGAAGGGAGTATTTTAGCTGACTGGACCATGAATTCACTCTGGGGGCTTGAGATCTAAGTAAACCTCAGAGCTGCTCTTCCTTGGGAGATGGAGCTCTGGGTGGGGCGGTGGCTGGACTGGAAGAGGAAGGGGGGCCCCAGGGGACCATGGCTCAAGGCACACTCAGCTCAGGGAGTTTTCTTGCTCAAGGACTCAGCAGAAGGGATGAGGGTCCCTGAACCAGGGTTTTTGCAGGCGACCTGCTGTTTGCTCACAGGATGGATTCCTGTACCCCGGCCCCCCCTCTGCAGTTTGTACTGGCGCAGGAACACCGCTGGCGGGTGGGAGGCGGGGAAGGACAGAGCGGAAGCGGCTCCAGGGGTCCCGACCTTCGCTGGAGGGAGACTGCGAGAGCACGGCTGGTCCCATCAGCGTGGGAGCAGGATGCGCTGTCTAGGCCGGGCACCCTGGGGTGGGCTGCTGGGAAAGGAAGCCTGAGGCTCAGCCCACCAAGAGGGGCAGGGCCCTCCCTGGGCAGCTGGGCCCCTACCTGAAGGTCAGATGGTGGTTGCTCCACTTCCTCCCGGTGAGGGCATAGCGCTTCCGCCGCCGTCGCAGATTGGCCTTCACGCGCACCCCAAACTGGTCTGGCACCCCACAGCGGGGCCGCTTCATCCACCTGGACCACGGGGCAGAGGGGTGAGCACGGAGCCTCCCGCAACACGCTGGCCTGCTTTGGCTCTGCCTCCTCCAGACGGTCCACCTCCTTCCAGGGCCCTCCTGCCTCCAGCCTCCCAGCTACTCCTTCCAGTAACACAGGCAAAACGACCCTGCACCAGAAGCCCGAGTGCCCAGCAGTGGCTCAATAAAGATGAGCCCCTTCTCACCAGTGCCACCCAAGACCAGGAGTGTTGCTCCTGAGGCCTCCTGTCCTTGCTATGTTATGCTCTGTGCATTCTCCTCAAGGACACGGCTTTAGGTTATGTCACCTCGATCAGACTCAGAGCAAGGCCCAGCTAGGATGTCTATCCAGGGATTTAGTACTGTGCCTCCCATTCCCATGCCTGTGGCAGACATCACTAACCAATCGCTGTGCTCCTTGCTGCTGAGCCCAGATCCTACCTCAGGAGCTTCCTCTGTACAAGGCTTCGAGCAGCCACTCCAATAGATCAGAACTGGCACGATGACCAAACCATCTGCCACCTCTTATCTAGGCCACTCTTGTCTGGAAATTCTACATGCCATGCCCTCCTGAGACTAGGCCAGGAGAGCAGGTGACTGTGGGGTCTGGACAGGGACACTCACGCCTTGGTCTCTTCATCGAGCACACCCGTGACGGGGATCCCGTAGAAGCGCTGCATCTCCGCGAGGGCTGAGGCCAAGATCTGGGCGGAGCGCATGGTGGACATGTGGCGGCTGGGCTGGGGCAGGTAGCCATAGAGCCGCAGCCAGTTCTGCAAAGAAGCCACAACCTGTCAGCGGGTCCTGGCACCACTACCTACAAACAAGCACAGCCTGCACTGACCACCTCTCACCACCTCTGCCACCATTGCCCCGTCTGAGCTGCCATCGCCTCCTGCCAGGGCGACTGTGTGAGCCTCGGAACCCACCTCCCTGCTTCCACCTTCCTTATTGTCCACTCTCACACGAGAGCCAGACAAGAGGCCAAGTCACATCTGGTCAGTTCTCTGTTTAGAACCCTCCAAAGACGTACCATTGCAGTGGGAAAAGCCATTTGTACGGGAGCTGCAAGGCCTTCACTACTTGACCCCACCTTAGCCCTCTGACCTCACTCCTACCACCCACACCTGCCTCAGGGCCTTTGCACTTGCTGTTCCTGCTGCCTGGCATGCTCCCCAGCTAGACGCTGGCATGGCTCACATTCTGATTTTCCTCAGGTCTCTGCTTCAACATTACCTTATTTGAGGTGTTCTCTGGCATTATGTCAAAAAGGCCCCACTAACCATACCCTGTACTTATCACCCTGTGACACGCTATATACTTCATTTGGTGTTTACTGTTTGTCTTCCCCCATTAGGATGGAAGCTGCGTCCACAGGGACAATCCACAGTAGCTGCCTGATTACTGCACTGGCCCCTCCGGGGTGGGCCCCTCTACTCCAAGTGGACTGCCGGAGACCCTGAAGGGTTCAGAATCTCCCCAGGCCTCACCAAGCAGGAAAACCAGCCCCCTGGCATTGTTCCCCCAAAGACCCTAAACCTCCTGGAAGAACAGACAGATCCAGGCAGCCCACCCAGGCCCAAGAGGGTGGGACAGAGGCCCGAAGCCCCGTCCCTGCTCTGCTGCCAACTCTCTGTCCTCTCCGGCTCGTTTCCTCATCTGCAAAACGGGAGCAACGGGGCTGCTGGGGTGAGGTTTGAGGGCAAAGCACCTGGTACACTGTGGGCATGCCCGGCCCTTCGGGAGCTTGCTCAGCAAGTCTTGTCACCCACCCATCCACCCACTCACCCGGCCAAACGTCCCTGAGCACCCTCTCTGTGCCAGCTGGGGGCCGGGGGTGGGAGACCCAGACACGCACAGAGCAAGGAATTCACACCTCCGAGCTGACAGTCCAGAGGGAGGCTGGGTTATGGTGAGCAAGGGGGCTCCGCCCTGCCCCCTGACGCCCTCAAGGCCGTGAGAGCATGTGATCCCCATGGGAGGTGGTGAGCAGAGGCCGGCCTGCGCCATGGCCACGTGCAAGTGTCTTGGCTTACCCCAGGCCTCTGGGGGCCTCCGGAGTGCGAAGAGCGGAGGCCTGCCCTCTGAGGGGCCCTGGAGGGTGAGGGCTGCACCGAGGGCCCATGAGGCAGGACAGTAGCTGGACCAGGTGGCTGCTGCAGCCACACTGTTGGCCAGGGGGGCCACGCCCACGAATCTGCCTGCCACAGTCACATCCAACTCCTCAGGCACTTGCTCCCTCGGTGCCACGGCCAGGCCAGCCCTGGCACCTGGCCAGGCCCCCAGTGTGGCTGGGCCGCGCGGCCTGCCAGTACCCAGGCTGCAGACAGACGGAGCAGCTGCCGCGCCGAGGAGATGCCGAGTCGCAGGCTGGATGCGCCGCCACGGCCTTGAGGCCTCTCGGGACCCTGGGAAACAGCCACAGGGCAGTGAGGCGGAGACACGGAGCTGGCAGATGAGCCGGGGCAGATCCTGCAACCCCAGGCTGTCTCGGGCCTCAGTCAGTCATCAGTAAATGGGAGCATGTATTAGGGCCCGCGTCGTCTCACGGGTGCTGGGAGGATTAAATGGCAAGTGCACGCTACACTTGGTACTGTGCCGGGCAGGGGAAGGTGCTAGCCAGATGTGTCAATGGCAGAGACCGGGCAGCCCGGGAGGCAGGAGCGCCCACGGCCCTTCCGCCCGCCCTCCTCGCCTCTCTGGCCCAGGGCTGCCTCCCCCAGCTCCACCAGACACGGGAGATGTCGTGGGCGCCCTCCCTTCTCTTCCCCAGCACGGAGAGCCTTTCCCGAAGCTCTACCACCCCACAGGACAGTTTTCCTGAAGATGCTCGGAGAGCTCCAGAAGGCGCGGCGTGAGCCCCAGCCAGCCCTGACATCGAAAGGGACCAAGGGACCGGCTGGAGGCAGGGAGTGGGGAGGGCTGGCTGCTGACAGATGAGGGCACCTCTACATCACCTATTTGCATATGGTAAAAATATCTCTGGGAGCGCAATCACGGGCCACCCAGGGCTGATTAGCGGTATCTGCAGAGTGACAGGAGGGGAGGAGAGGGCTGGGCCCCTGGGGAGGAAGAGGAGGGAGGTGGCCTGTTTGCAGTGAAGAGCTCCAGAGACCAGCAGAGGGGATGGGGCAGAGGGCCCCTTCCACTCCAGGGCCAGCTCAGGGGCTGCCCGGAAGGTCCCCAGACCCTCCTGCACGCGGACAAGCACCCTTTGAGTCCCAGGGAAGCGAAGAGCTTCCATCTCACTATCAGGCAAGCCTCAAACCCTCAGCCTCCTGGTGACGAGTGCCTCACAGCCGCTGCTGGGGTAGAGAGCCAGAGGCTGAGGACACACACCACCCGTTCGGCAGCAGGTGGGGTCGAGTAAGCAGAAACATGGCCTTGGTGCAGACCAGCCGAGCCTCTAGATGACAAGGAGAAGTGACAGGGCCTGCCTGACTCAGGCAGTCGCGTGCTCAGGATGGCGGAACGCCAAGTGCCAGTAAATCTGCCCGGGCGGCAGCACCACCACCGGTAGGGCTGTGGGCTTTCTCCCTTCCCCAGTGTCCAGAAGGGAGTTTCCCGCTACCCGACTGCCACACTGGGGGGACAAGCTCTGGAGGGGAGGACGTATTGGAAGGGAAACACAGCATGGGGTTGGGGGCAGCTTGCAGAGCTGCTCTGCTGCCACCGGGCAAAAGGTGGGAACAATTGCCAAGGTCACGACCTCCCAGTCCCAAAGCAGGCGGAGGGGCCGTGTTCAAGCCTCTGCTGCGTCTACTGGTGACTGTAAAAACTGTCCCTTAAGGTGCTCTCTCCTTGTCACCTAGGGTCTCACAGGTGGGGTGAGCTCAGTAGGCGAAGCTATTTCTCAGGTGGGGAAACTGAGGCTCAGGGAAGTCAGTAGTGGGAGAGTAGGGGCAGGATTTAAAGCAAGGCTTGGTTTCTTCCTCCATGAAGGCCACTGTCTGATGGGAGGGAAGGAGGACTCTGGGGCCATGAAGGTTCCTCCCACCTGCAGCCAAGGGTGGGGGGCTGCTGCAGGAGCCCCCAGCCACTGTGGCTCTCTCAGCCATTTCTTTCTTAAGCCCCATCCGGTAAGTATTTACTGACACTTCAAGTGAGTGGTTGGCCCCAGGCAAGGGGATGCGGGGCCAGCAGGAGAGGCCCTAAACCTAGCAGCTGAGACTCTGGCACTGCCAGGCCGCCCATGCGCACCACTCCGTGTAACGCTCACAACCACTGCTGAAAGGAACAGACAGCAAGGTTCGGGGGGGGGGGGGGGTGAGTGGCCCCGCACAGTACTAGGGGAGGGCGCCTAGTCCTCCCCACACCCAGCATCTCTGGCGGGGTCCTCCCCAGGACTGCCGAGAGGGCTCGTCTGAGAAGCCGCTAGATCGATGCTGTGCAGTGAGCAGCGTGGGGGAGGGGAGGGGGCGCGCCCGCTGCTGCCACCGCAGCCACGGCTCCTCCCAGGCTCAGATCCGTGGAGTCAGCCCGCAGCCCCCTCCCACTGGGCCCAGATAAGGACAATTTCTACTGGGCTCTGCTTTGCCTCTGTCACCCAGATTGTCTCTGAGCAGATCTGGGCAGGGCTGCCCAGCCAGGCACAAAAGGCGTCTTGTCAGGGCTGCCAGCGAGGGGTCCGCCCCCCAGACCTCTCACGGCCTTGTGAGGTCCACCACGCCTGTCTCCCCTGCCCCATGGTCCCAGTACCGAGGGCTCTTGGGAGCAGGCCAAGGCTTTGTCTGGCTCTGCACACGCAGCCGCAGCCGTGCAGGGACAGAGCCGGTGCTGAAAGAGATGAGCTGGGGAGCCTTGCGCGGCAGGGCGTGCGCTCTAGGCCCATGGGCCCAACCTGTCCAGGGGACCTGAGCCAAGACCCCAACACCTCAAGCGCAGCTACGTCCCTGAGGCCTCGTACGCTACAGCTGGGCCAGGACTCATCCAGCCTGCATCTCTGCAGAGATGAGGGGCTCACTGCCACCCAAGCAGCCTATTCTGCCTCGGGGCAACAATGACTATCAGAAAGCTCTTCCCCAGGCTGAGCAGAAATCAGCCTCACAGGGACATCTCTGCCTCTCGGTCTTGATTGCTTGTCCATAAATAACAGGCCTTTGAGTAACCGAAGATGGCTAAGACAACTTTTCTGAGCCTCAGTTTCCTTTTCCTGCAAAACAGAGCCAAGATTATCACCACCCACCTGCTGCACAGGGCTGAGAATAAATAGCATGACAGGCCGCTGGCCAGTAAAGAAAAGGGAGACCGAGCCAGGTCTCTAGTCCTTGGTGGGTTTGTTACTTTAGAGGCAGCATGGTCCAAATTTAAGCAGTTCTAGAAGGACACGCTTGCTCATTTTGGGCTTAAGTCTGCTTCCTACTAGGAATCTGAAAGAAAAAGTTGCAGGTTGGGGCCTGGACTCTGGGTGGTGGGGAAGTCCGGCCAGGGAAGCAGGAAGGAGGCAGACCTCCTGCCGCTTCTCTACCCTGCAGCCGCCCAGCCCACCCCACCCCTTAACCTGGAGGAGAAAACAAATGGGTCCTTTGGCCAGTGGGCGGGGCCAAAGAGGCCCCTGCTGGCCAGGAGTTTTGGGCTTGGCTGGGGGCCAGACCTTGAGGCCTCACCTGGAAACCCCCCTGCAGGGGCTAACTCCTAGGTGGCGCTGCCCGCAGGGCAGAGCCCGGATGGCCACATAGGTGGGGCAAAGGCCAGGTGGGTCTGGGAGGGCTCTAGGCTCCCACAGCTCAGGGCAGTTCTGGCGTCACCTCTCAAACCTCCTCCCACTTGGCTCAGGCCCACAGGCTCCTGCCTCGCAGAACTTCCGCAGGACAGCACTCTGGGCTCCGACCTGCAGCCTTTGACCCAGCACGGGAGCTGGGAGCTTGGGCTCCAAGCCAGCTGATCCCAGCTCCGCCACTCCCTGGCGTGGCACCTGGGGTGATTCCTCTCGACCTCTCAATTCCTCTCTGTCTTAGTTTCCTCTTCTGTACAACGAACAGGGTAACCACAGCACCTACACTTGAAGAGTTAACACGAGGAGTCAATGTGAAAATGCTTACACAACACCCCTCGGCTGTGTGCAGGACGGAATTAAATCTGTTAAAGGTGCACAAAAATAACACCTGAGCCTCTTTGGGCCCCACGTGCCAAACACCGTGCACAGCGTTCAGTTTTGCACATAAATGTGATGGGTCTCCTGTAACTCCATCGAGTAGATGCTACTGCTATTTCCATTTTATAGGGACACTGCGGCTCAGACAGGTTCAATGACTTGCCTAATAGCAAATGCCATTTGCTTTGCACCGTCATGGTGTTTTTGCCACTATTTTGCAAGCACTTCCTATATACCAGGTGCCATTCTTGAAAATGCAGGACATGGAGCTGGGCTGTCACTCCTACAGGGTGGCAGTCACTAGGGCTAAGAGTCAGCCCCAGAGAGCTGATCTAGACCATGGCCTCCAGGATCCACCCTCCGATGGTAGTAGGACGTGGGGCATCTCCCAGGGCTGGCTCATGGCTGGCACCCAGATGTTCATCCATCTGTCCTGACACTGCAAGTTGAATTGGGTCTTCCTGAGCATTTCCTTCCATTCCCATGAGGGCAACGGGATCTGGGAAGAGGCATCCCTCTTGGTCTCTGATCCAAGCCAGCTCACACACCTCTGCTGTTCTTGCCTGAAGCTACAAAATCTGTCACCTCCCCTAAAGGGGGAGCTCCAGGTAGCCCCAGAATCAATGTCCTGGAGAACAGTCCCTTTAGAATAGGAGCCCTAATTCAGGGGTGCTTGTCTAGCCAGATGGGGCCTACGGTGTCTCAGGCCTGGCATGTTCAGCCACCTTGAGGGCCTCGGGTCCTCACATTCATCTGTGGGGTTCTCCCAGAACCCTCTTTGTCATGGAGAATGATCCAAGCAAAGTCCCCAACCCCTCTCTGCTTTTGCTGACTCAGAGGACAGATCTCTGTGCCCAAAGCAGAGCTCGCCATGGGTCTCTGCCCCCTCCTGAGTATCCAATTGTGGGAGTCACGTAAGTCTTGGGACAATATGGAGGATGTCAACTTTGATCTGACCTGGGGAGCAGTGTTGCCCACAGGGACCACTACAGTTGGCCTCAGGCATAAGTTGAGCTCCCAGCTGGGCAGAGGTGATGATGGCAGGGAACATCTGAATGGAGCAACAAAAGGAGCACAGAGGGGCAGCCGGACCCAGTGCTCGTGCTCGTGCTCGACAGGGAAGGGCTTTTCCATGCCTGCGGTGTTGCCATCAGAGACACGGGCCCTGGGCTTTTGGAGGAAGTCTTTAGGGGTGGGGGTGGGGTCGAGGTGTGTTTCCATATTGTTTCCTCTCCACATTCAGGAATGTTTTTTACAAGTCTCCACCCTGCTGGGGTGGGGCAAAGGAGGCATTTGTGTCCTGGGGTCACAAGGGGCAGGTTAAGCCAATGCGCTGTCAGACAAGGAGCACACACTGGGCCGTTCTCTGCAAGGAGGCGGCAGACAGGCTCCCAAGGGCAACCCAGACACAGACACATGACAAAGGGCTGGGTGTGAAGGGAACGGCCCAATCGGATTCTATCAGACCAGTTCTCTCCTAGAACAGTAGGAGAGGAGTGGTCTGTTAGTAGGAAGAGAACCGAGTTTTTAAAAGGCAGGGAAGGAAGGGAGGAGGAGAGAAGATTCAGCTTCTGTAGGTTCTCAATGACAAGGTCCTGACATTAACCCCTTTTCCCTGGAGGGTGGGCACGGAGGGCCTCCACTGTTTATGCTCCATATTCAAGAAAGAGTATTAGTAAGAGGGGACCGGTGGGGCCCAGCAGAAGTGCTGGAAGAGACCGAAGCATGAGCCTGGGCTGTGGCTCAAATGAGGATTCCAGCTGCCCCCTCCCTCCTGGGTGCTTCCTGCTCAGTTGCCAGGTGGAGGCATGGAAGGGGAAGGTGGGTGTGTCGCTGGCACCACACCTGTGAACTCTGGCAGCCTGAGTCACCACCACAGGGCGGGCTGAGGGTCTGAACTGTGCCTGGGGAGGAGGGGCTGGAGGTAGGTGGGTAAACACAAGAACTCCTACAGTGAAATCTAAAGGCACTGAAGTCTGCCAGGTGCTGTGGCCAGGGCGATCAGGACAGAGACCTGAGCAGGGGCTGGACTCTCAGCCCTGTAGGCCGGGAGCTACAGCCGGCACCGCAGCCAGGTGCGGCTCCAGCCCGGCACATTCAAGGGAGGAGGTGGCACAGGGCAGAGTAGCTCAGTAGTGGCCTCCCCAAGGCCGAGGCCCAACAGGCTGCGGGTGTCTGCCAGCTCCTAGCACATGCCAGGCTCCCTGACTCCTTAGCCTGGGAAGGCTCCTGTGGTTTCCACCTGGGCAGGGAGAGAGGGAGGGGAGAGTGGCTGGCTTTGGCTCAGCTGCCAAGCTGCTCGGAGAAGGTCCCAGCCATGACCTGACCAGAAGCCTGGAGCTGTGTGATTATGGGGTGAGGATCAGAGCCCTTCTCCAAGGGAGGCAGGTTCTGGACACGGTGCAGGCCACGCCCAGCACTCCCGGAGGCCACAGTCCCCTGGCTGATGGGACTCCAGGAGCAGCCTGTACTCCAAGGCCAACTCTAGGACCTGGGACAGTCCACCTATCTCTAGCCCTCTGTCCACCATGGCTTCCGACATTCAGGGCTCCCTAAACCTTCCAGAGTCTCTCCCAGCCACAGTCTAGGCCCAACCCAAGTTTTCCCCCAGGAGTGGGGCAGCAGGCCAGTCAGAGTCCCTAGCCAGTGCATCGCAGGCTTAGGGCTGGGGTCGATGGCCTCAGTACAGCCAGGGCTCTCTTCCTTGGAGGCAGTAAGCTGTGGGTGCCCCCTCAGCAGGGGGTGGGGGTGGGGGGTGATGGAACTGCAGAAGCAAAGAGAGTGAAACCCCTTAAATTACAGGTTCCAGCATCTTAGCACCTGGCTGTCTAGGATGCCAATCACAATGCACGGCCACCAAATTCCAGCTTGGTCCAGAATTGCTTCTTGTATGGAGATGCCAATCCTAACTAGATTATAACTCCTCAAGGGTGGGTCGTGTGACTTGAAATTCTTTGGCACTCCACTCCAGGGTGGCTGGTGGGCCCAAACAGTACTTTGTAGTCACAAGCTAAGGGGCAATCCCCACCAGCAGGAGCCCCCTCTAGCCCCTGCCTGCCCGTGTGAGTGGGGGAGGGGCAGCCAGATTGGGCATGGGCTGGGCTCCCATCCTGCCTCCTGCCAGGCCCCGCCAGGGAGAGAGGGCAGAGCAGGTGTAACTTGAGCCCAGGAGGAATTCCCTGCCCTTCCTCCATGGTTTTATTAAAGTAGGGCGGGGAAGGGCAGGCTTCCATCGGAAAAATCTCCCAGGCAGCCGCGGGAGGTGAGAAAGCCGCCCTGGGCTGGGAGGGAGCACCGGCCCACTGCAAATAGAAACGGCGCTCAGGCCCGCAGCCCGGGCAGCCCAAGGGCACCGAGGTTCCAGCCTACGCGGCCCGGCACAGAGGAGGCTCCAAGGTGGCTCTCTCCCTCACTCCCAGCCCAATCCTCTCCTCTCCTATCCGGGGTAGGGAGCAGGGTCTTAGAAGTCGGGAAAGAACGGACCCCACTTTTGCTTTGGGGCAATGGAGCTGGCGCCTTCACTGTCCTCGCTCGGGAAGACGGTGCTGGGCGATCCTAAAGAGCCAGGGGTGCTGGCTGGACTGGGCTCTGCTCCAGGAGGCCGCGCCTGGTACCCCGCGGGACCAACCCAGAGAGGGGCCCTAGCAGGGACGTCAGGCGGGCTCGCAACGAAAACAGGCGCAGAGTTCACCCTCTCCGACCCGGGCCTCCGTGTAGGGGTACTGGGGGCGACAGGGTCTCTCCCTCGATTCCCACCCGGGCGTGGCGAGGCATCCGCGCAAGAGCGCAAGAAAGTCGCCAAAGCGCCCCCGCAACCCTAGTCTGCTGCCTCAGCGGTTCGCACCCCTTCCCCCATCCCGGCGCGCCGTGCACGGCTCGTTGTCACCGGAACGAGAGGCTACCTAGGCAGGAGCGCTGCCCAGCTCCTGCTTCGCCCGCGGTCGCCCCCGGAGCAGCCCCCTCCCCACTCGCAAAAAGCGCCACGGCGCGCCCGCCCGGCTCTCGAGGAATCAGCGGCCCAGGAGGAAAGAAAGGAGGGGAGGCAAAGCTGGGGGGGCGGAAGCGGCTCCCGGGACACAGGCTGGGGCGGGTCAGTGCCTAAGGTAGGCTGTTGTGGTAGAAGGCGGGTGCGAGCCCTACGCCATCTAGGAAAAGAGGCGAGCCGCAGAGGGCGAGATGGCAAGGAGCAGCCTGCCAGGTCCCCTCTCTACCCCGCCGCCCCCTGCACAGGGGGCGCGTCTCCGCTCCCTCCACCTCCACGCCCCAGGCTGAGGCCTGGCTCCCCTCCCCCAGGTCCCCAGCCCGCAGCAAGCGGGCAGGGCGGAGGTCCTTACCTCGGCGTGGACTTCTGCGTCCTCAGCCGCTACGCCGCGGCCCAGGCAGCCCAGAAACACGAGTAGCAGCGGCAGCACTCGCGGCCGCGCCGCCGCCTCCCGGCCGCCGAGGAGACCGCCAGTCCAGCCCGGCCGTCCAGGCGCGCTCCTGTCGCTGCCCATGCTCTCGGCGCCGCACGCTGAGTTCGCTCGCTCGCGGACGCCCGGGTCTTGCACGCGCCTCGGAAACTTGCGACGCTCCCTGGCTCCTGGCCCTCCGGGCGCGCGGCGGACCTCTGGCTCCAGGTCCCCGCCGGAGCCGCTCAGATCTCCTCGGCAAATTCCCAAGCCCGAGGAGAAGCGGGCAGGGCAGGTCCGGGCGCGCGGAGCCCGCCGGCGGGAGAGGGGGCCGGCCGGAGCTGCCGCCGCGGGGTCCCGCAGCCTCGGCGCCCCGCGCTCGGGGCCCGGCCCCCGAGAGCAGGCGCAACTCCTGAGCCTTTGTCTGGCTCAGCGCTCCGGCCGCCCGGTCCCGCGGCGCCCCCTGCGCGCCCAGCTCCCTCTGTCCATGCCCGGGGCCGGGCGCTGCCCGGAGCGCGCGCCTCCTGCCCGGGGACTCTGCTCGCCGCCGCGCCCCGCCGGGCCCGGAGCCTCACGCAGTCCCGGGAGGAGGCGCAGGGAGCCGGCCCGAGCGAGCAGGCGAGCGAGCCAGAGAGCGGGCGCCCGACGTCCCCGGCGAGTTCGGCGCGGCTGCGGGCGCTCCCAGCACTCCTCCCCGCGCGCCGCGGCCGCCGCCGCTCTTAAAGGGCCAGCGCGCTCCCTGAGCGCGGACCCCGGCTGGGGCCGGGGGCGGTACCCCAGCCTGGTGTTTCCTCGGAGCAGGTGCTGGCGGGGGAGCCCTGGCAGGTGGGTGGCTCCTTTACTCTTCTCTAACAGCGGGAAACCTCCCAGCCCGCTCCGCATCACTCCCAACCCTGCTTCTGGGGGGCGGGGGTGACCTCCAGCGCGGCTCCCCGCGGAGGGAGGAGGCGAGGAAGGCGTGGTCTCCCTGCGGGGGAGGGATGAAGACTCCTCCTTCTTCTACCTGGTGCGTGGGGGGATACTGAGGCAGAGGCGGGCGAGAAGGAGGTGTTGGAGGAGGGACCCAAGTGTCCGGTTTTAGGCTAAAAAGGAAAAATATGGAAATTTGTCAGCCCGCACCCTCTTTTCAAAAACCTGAGGGTGTCTTTGGCCCTTCAGACACTTTCCTCAGTCGCAAAACGAGGGGTTGGCGCCTCGAGGGTGCAGTGGGGCGCCCAGAGCTCAGGTTTACGAGGGACGAGGGACGAGGTTCGAGTCGGAGGCTGCCCCTTGGCTGCGGCTTAGACATGGGCGAATTAATCTTTCTGAGCCTCCGTGTCCTTATCTAAAATGTGGGGCGAAGGGTTGGGGTGAGGGTCAGGTGAGGCTTCCCGTTCCTGGCCTGGCACAAAGTAAGTGTCCAACCACTTTGGCCACTTTCGTGCACGTGAAGAGCGACAGTGCGGCTCGACCAGGTGCCGGGCGGGCGAGCGGGCAAACCTTCCCGCGAAGCTTAACGAGCTGGATTCAATTCTAGGGCAGAAGCAGCTTGAGATGGGGTCGGTGTGGACGCTGGAGGCCCGCGCTGGGAGGCCGGGGTCGAAGGTCCGCCGAGCTTGGGCGTCCAGGCCAAGGGCGACCCTGGCGCGGCGGCCTGGCCGACGGGGTCAGGGTCGGAGGGCGGAGACCTGCCCTCCTCTCTTCAGCCCCGGAAACGGACACTTTCCAGACCTGAGGGCCGTTTCTCCAGAATAGGCCCTCTGGTCACCCAGCCGGCCTCACCTCCGGAAATCGGGTATCAGAGCTGGCAGAACGCCTTAGAATTGGCCTGTTCGAGCCGACCTGCCAGGCGGAGAGAGGCCGGTGGACGGTCCCTGGTGCTTGGCAGAGCTTCCTGGGGGAAAAGAAGTCGGAGTTTGGAGAAAAGGTGGGTCAATTTCATCCATTTCCACGGACTACCTTCTCTGTGGGGGCTCCTCACCCGGGAAATGGGCTTCTAAATTCTCTGCTTTGAAATTCGCTTTCGGGAAATGTGCAGTGGTCTTCAGAAACGGACAGCAGGGTTGTCGCATTGCATTCTTTCACGATGTCTATTCCCGATCAGCTAATTTTGAAAAAAGTTTGTGTTTATGTGGACGCCTAGTAAGGAGAGGAGCCCAGGAACCCTGAGCAACCGTCTTAAGAGGCCTGTGGTGGGACCGGCCTGGCGATTGTTTTTTCTCTGGAGATTCCTCTCTTGGGTCAATCTGCTTTAAGAAAATGACATCCTCTGTGACCAGATCTTGTGGCTCCCAATTACTGGTTCCGGCTGCTGCAGGTACTTTGAGGCTCCAAGGTGGGTCTGTACATCCACCTGTCCTAAGATAACTGAGTCCCTGCCAGGTCTGGCCAGTACCCAGGGGCTGAGGGGACTGAGCTGTGTGGACTTTCAACGAGCTTTTACCATTATCCACTTTTTCCCAATATTGTTTCATCTATATCCTGACAACGCTCCCCCTGCCCCCTCGCCCCAGATTTTTTTCTTGGAATCTTTCGGATTAAAAACCAGACATGGCATTTCAGAGCAGTTTCATTTTGAGATTCTGTTGTGGTGGGAGGCGTTGTACACAAAGCGCTGGCTTAGAAGCCAGGTCGCTGGGTTCCTGCCCCAGCACAAATTATTTATAGGGCGACCTGGAGCAAGTTATTGCCTCTTTGGGTTTGTTTCCTCATTTGCAAAAGGAGCTTTCTGATTCAGGTAGTAGCGAGGTCTCCTGTTCAGCGAAGGAAGGTTGCTGGGGGCCGGAGCTAGGCCCGGGACACCCCCTCCCCCAGCTGCCCCTCCAGGGGCCCCTCAGGCGGTGCACCAGACACACCATCAAAGGTGAGGCAGGCCTTGGGACTGCTGGTGCCAAGACAAGGGAAGAATAAACAAGCAAGCCAAGGTAATTTCCCTCTCCCTTAGAAACAAAGCTGGGGTGGTCTGGAGAGGCTGGAGAGTGCCAGGTGGAAATCGGCCAAATTGGCTGTGAGATGATCATTTCCCTGCCCTGCAGGGAACATCTGAGGACACTGAGGCCAGATGTGTTGATTTTGTACTCTCCCTGGTGTGATAAAATCCCCATCAAGAGCATTTCTTTGCACGCCAGCCTGCCTGGGGGGGACCCCAGCCTGCTCCAGTCTTCCCTCTGTCTCTGGAGTTGTCTCCCGGCTTTCTCAGAGCACATCTCCTCTTATGGAAGAGCCCCAGCTGCTTCTGCCCTGTCAGCGGGAGCGCTCGCTGGACCGCTGTGCTCCAGAGGCGCACTCAGTGTCTGGGTGCCCGCCAAGCCTGGCTGCCCAGCCTCCTCGGGCCCAGCCTGCCTCCCCATCCCCCTCCGCGAATCTCCTGCTTCCTCCATTGCCACCTTCCATTCTCCAACTGAAGAGTTATTGATCTTGGCCCATTTCTCAAAGTTGCTGCACTCTAATTCCATCCTCAGCACAGACGGACTCCCGGAGCCACATCCTCCCCCAGAGGAATGGCCTAGTCCTATCTTCCTGGCCTTGTTAATGGAGGCCCTCCCTGGTGCCGCCTCCTCCCCCCAAGAAGAGCCAGTGCCCAAATTTTGGGAAGTGTGAAGCTGGAATGGGGAGTCTTCTCTGTGCACCCTTCCTGCTCCCCTATTGTGAGCATCCAGAGGACCAGACCCAGCCCGATTGACCCAAGTGCCCAGGTCAGGGCCTGGCACAGAGCAGGTGTCGGTTAAGTGCAGGCTGCACAGCCAGAGCTGCCATGTTGCTTGCAAGCCAGAAAGCATGCCTGGCTTCCTCTCCCTCTCCAGAAGAACCAACGTACCGCCCAGTCCGAGTCAGCAGATCGATGCGGTGAGGGTGGGGGAACAAGACACAGGATGTGATTTCCTGGGTGTTCCAGTGCAGTGACTGGGAGACCGGTCCAGGAAAGGCAGTGTTGAAGGGGGCATCATGGGAGACAGAGCGCCCGTGAGCCCGCCTGCCCAGAGACCGGGCCTGACCAGGAGGCAGTGTGCGAAGGCTACCCCGGAGCTGGACTTGAGGCTAGGGCTGAGTCAGGCTCTTACTTCTGATTTCTCACATGACCCCAAGAAGTGACGTGACCTGTTCTTCCATAAAAGCGGAATCTTCATTCCTACCCTGTTTAATTTTCAGCAGGGTTATTGGGAGGAACAGAAGAGAAGGTCCTGGGCAGCCCTTAGTAAGTGGCATGGCAGCATAAGGTCTAAATGTCGATGCTTACACTGGCGAGGAATGGGGGTGGTGAGTCCCTGCCGCGTGCCAAGCCCTGGGCTAGAAGCGGTATGTGCGACCTCTGGGTGCAGGCCTGGCAGGCCAGATGCCCCACCCTCATCTGTCAAGACATCATTAATGCCCCTCGAGGCCACCTGAGAGGTCAGAGCAGAGATTCCTAAGAGTCCTCCTAAACTGTGAGGCACAGCCAGAGAGAGTGGGGCAAGAGGAAAGTTATTTTCCACTGTGTTGAATACAAACAGTCCAAAACAAGATCCAACATAAAAAATGCAATTTTTATTTGTTGAATATAATTTAAAACTATAACATAAAAAGATTTCTTCATCCATAACCAGCAATCCAGATGACGACTGGAGAGGATGGGTCCTTCGCCCTGAAGAGGGCTTGATCAAAAAATAAAAATCCTGTACATCTCCTGGCCCCGCCTCCATGGTCCCCTCAGAAAGCCCGCAGGCCACGGCAGGAGGGAGGAGGCAACAGGAGGAGAACTTTGGCTGGGGGAAGGCCCCTCTCTGCCTCTTTGGGAAAGCTGACCGGGAAGCGGGAAGCCAGAGGTCACTGTGCGTTGGAGGCCTGGCTTTCGGCCACCAGCCTGGCCAAAATGAAACATCTGCTCAAGTCTCCCGAGGCACCTGGCTGGGGGCGAGTGGGAGGAAGGAATGGAGAAAACTGGTGCCGAACCACAAATTAGCACCCTGCACCTTGGCCCTGAAATGGCCTCTGCTGGCACAGGAGGAGGGTGAGATTAAAAGTAAATAAATAAAGCGACACGCTTCAAGGAAGGAGGGTGACAGACCCACTGAAGCACCCTATGTCCTGGCTTGACCATGGACATGAGGCCAATGGCATCCAGATACAAACTGTGAAGAGGGAGGCGTGGGGGAGGGCGGGGAGGGGCTGTTCGTTAGAGGGACTACAGTGGGGATTCTGGCTGAGTGTGGGTGGGCGCACCAGTGACCCCAGTATGTTTTTTGTTTTTTTTTGTTTTGCATAAACACGATAGAGCAAGAATTAAGATGCCCAGGCTGCCCTCTACTGGCAATTTGTGGGAATGACGACAGCACAGCAGCTCTCAACCTGCAGCCCAGAAGGGCCAGGACAAAGAGAGAGAAGGAGCCCCCAGGGAGGATGGGGAGCGGCTACACCTCCTGCCAGGCTGAAGGCAGGGCTGGGGCCTCCTAGCAGGAGGCTAGAAGCATCCCAGGTGGTTGTAGTCAGCTTCTCCACCTCTGCCTGGCCTGCAGAGGGGCCTGGGAAAGGCAGGCCTCTGGAGCTCACTTCAAAGGCATGGAGAAGAACTTGTTCCCAGACTTGCAGCGGACATGCTCGGTGTGCACACGCAGCAGCATCTCGGCATCTTCAAACTCATCCACCATTTCCTTAAACCAGCAGCCGGGAGAGGACAGGCACGTCAAAGAAAATCTCAGACCCACAGGGCACTGCAAACAAAACCAGCCTGCCCAACTCCCGCAGAGGCGGAAGGACCCAAGGGCCATGCAGGCTCCAGGCTCTGCATTAGTTATCTCATCTCGTCACTTCTGTGATCTTGTGAGGTCTGTCCTGTCATTTCAACTTTACAGATGAGAACACGGATGCTCAGAGCCCCGGGTTACAGAAACCGGTAAAAGCAGGAGCCCAGGTCTGCTGGGGCCAGAAACCAGAGCTCTTTGCCACCTCTGGCATAATCAGGCCGAGAGCAAGTGGCTTCTTGATGACAGTCCACGGGCTGTATCCAGCCTGCACATGTTTTGTTTGGCTTACTTGTTTTTTAAAAATCCGAATTAGTTTGCCAACATTTGAAAATTGGGAGATTACACATAAAAATCTGTATTTCCGGCTTCTCTCGAAAAACAGAAGTGTTAGCAGTACTAGGCCCACATTCCTGAATGGCCAGACTCCCTGCTGGCTCCCCTACCGGTGGCGGATACATACACTGTTCTCCTCCAAGGACACAGATGGGAAAGTGAAACATGGCACCTACTATCAAAATATGATAGGCTCTGAGGGCTGGATGTTCCTTATACCTAGCACATTTCACTCATTTCCAGTATCTGCCAGACCCAACCCTTTGACCTCTGGGTGGGAGGCGAGGACTTCAGGGGAAGCCTGCAGCCTCCTCACAGATCAGTGTTCTAGGACAGTGCTTCTCAGATTTTAACGTGCACATAAATCCCTAGAGATCTCATGAAAATGCAGTTCTGATTTCTTTGGTCTGGGGTGGACCAAAGAGTCTGCATTGCTAATAAGCTCCCAGGTGCTGCGGATGCTGCCGGCCCGGGGACCGCAGCTTGAGTAGCAAGGTAAGGTGTTAGGGTCTCTGGCCATGTTATTTGCTTCCCAGGAATTCGGGTTTGGATGCCTAATCCTCCCCCTCCCAACATCCATCCCATCATTTCTGGAGTTCAGCGCCCTCTGTTCCCACCCTGGGCATTCACCTGTAGTTCCTGTAGGCACTGCCCTTCCAGCTGGAGACGTGCATCACCCACACACCAGGCCAGGCTGATGTGGAACGAAGGGTCCTGGAGAGGAAAAGCAGGGAGGCAGGCAGTCCCTTGGCTGTCCCGCCATCAGAGCAGGTCTGTGAGAGAGCTGTCGTGGTATCCCTGCTGGATCGCTGGCCGGCCGTGTGGGAGGCTAGACCCTCAGTGTTGATCCCAACACCCTCCACCGACAGTCTAGGGTTGGTCCTTGCTGCAGAATTTGGGCTTTCCCCAAATTCATGAAGCCCTAACTAACCCCTAACTAACCCCTAATGTGATAGTATTCAGGGACGGGGCCTTTGGGAGATAATTAGGGTTAGATGAGGTCGGGAGGGTGGGGTCCTCATGATGGGATTAGTGCCCTTATAAGAAAACCAGAGAGCCCGTGCACTCCAATCTCTGTCTGTCTCTCTCTTCCACCACCATGTGAGGACGCAGCTAGAAGGCTGCTGTCTATGAGCCCTCGCCAGAAACCAGCCATGCCGTCACTTTGATCTTGGACTTCCAGCCGTCAGAACTGTGCAAAACTAGATTTCTGTTGTCTAGGCCACCCAGTCTATGGCGTTCTGCTATGGCAGCTGAGCTAAGACAGTCCTGTTCTCACAGGCTTTCCTTAAAATTATCATAGAGAGAATCTTTAAATCTGGGGACATGGAAGAAAATCTAGGCTCTTATTCTAGGACATTCCAGTAGATGCCATACTTTTCAGATGAAATTAACAAAACAAAAAATGTCTACAATTTTGAAGAAACAATAGTTACGTCCATTCAAATTCATACTTATGTACCTCAACATGGTTTTAAAAAATATATCAAATAAAACTAATGGGCCTTTCAAACCTTGATAGTCAACTTAGAGTCCAGGTACCTTTGGAGGGCACTGGGTAAGATGCAGAAAGGCCTGGGAAGCTACAGTCCCTCCTGGAGCATCTATTTTTTGACAACTACTTCTTAAAAACATAAAAACAAACATGGATACATTATGGAGTAGAAGGTATAAATCTCAAGCACATGTAAGATAGAACACAAGATTTCTAAGAAATGTTGGACTTTGGGTGGGCTCAGAGCCCTCACCTCCCAGGGGCGTGTGTCCTTTGAAGGCTGGCACTGGGGACACCCCACACAGGAAAGTGCTGAAGGCTCTTCGCTTCGCCTCTCACGAGGGCTGCTTTAAGGATGGTTTTATCCCAGTTACAGATGGGCCGACGGGGAAGCAGCGGCCCTGTCCGTTACCTGGTAGAAAGTGGTAAGGCTGAACTCTTCCATGACTCTGTCCACCTCTGAAACCAGGTCCAGGAACTGGGCATGCCCTGAGGTGACCTCTAGCCCAACAAAGGTCCTGGGGAGAGGAAGAAGTGGCGACAACGCGGGCGTGAGATGCAGCCTCTGAGAACACAACATCTGAGCTGCGCCAGAGGCCTGGGCCGCGAGCCCCACCCCATCTCCTCGTAAGCTCGCTTTCCTGCCCCACGAGCCAACCCACTCAGTCCTCCTCTGTCCTTAAGCCTTCCTTCCCCAGTTCCAACCCACACATCTCTCCTTCTTCCCTGCCACTGCCAAGTCTACGAAGCCAGAAGTTTCTGTGTCCCTGTTCTGTCATTGCTCCTGTTGTAACCGATGCCTCTTCTCAAGGACTTTGCTTTCTGCTTCTGCTACCCCCACCCCGCCCCATGAGCACTCAGACACGCTCTCTCTCATCTTTAAAAATCTTCAGCCAGCCCCCACCCCGTTCTCAGTAAAACTTCTCAAAAGATGATTTGTTTGCCTCTGCCGTCTCGACTTCGTCACCTCCCGTCTTCAACCCGCTTTGCTGGAAGTGCTCCTGTCAAAGCTGCCATGATCTGCACGTTACCTAATCCAACAGACGCTTCTCTAGCTGCATGTTAACCGCTCAGCAGTGTCTGAGCACTTGACTCTTCCCTCCCAGAAACCTTTTCTCCCTTGGCTTCCAAGACACCACACGCTACGCAGTCCTGGTTTGATCTTACCTCTGGCTCCCTGGTTCAGTCTCCCGTGCCACCCTCTCGTCTCTTCGGCCTCCCAGCCCAGAAGGCTGCAGAGCTCATTCCTCAGCCCTCTGCTCTTCCCCATCTGCACTCTCCAGCGGCCGACCTCGCCCGGGCCCACGGCGCCACGCAGGCCAATGACACGCACATTTCTGCCTCTAGCTGGCCCCCTCCGGGATACCCAACTGCATATGTGACATTTCCACCTGGGGGTGTAACAGGCAGCAAAACCTGACAGCACAAACAGGTGCAAAGCAGAACTTTTGATTTTCAACCACCCGTGCTCCTATCACAGAAAATGGGGCCAGTTGTTCAAACCCCAAACCCAGCAATCGACTTTAATTCTTCCCCTTACTTCACACAAATCCAACCCACTGGTGATTCCGATTGATTCTGCCTGCAGTGCCTCTCAAATGTGCCACTTCTTGGCTCTCCCACTGCCATCACCCTAAGCCAGGCCACCCACTGGTCCCTGCCCGGACAACGACACCTGCCTCCTCTCTGGTTTCCCTGCATCCAGCCTTGCTGCCCTGTATCTTTTCTCCAGGCTCCGTGGCCACAGACATAGACACAATCTAGCCACACCGACATTTACAAACGCAAATCAGGTCATACCTCTCCTCTGTTCCGATCCCTCCAACGGCTTCCGTTACACCGAAAGTCCAAACTCCTTACTTGACCTTGGAGGCCCTGCATGAGCTACCCCTGCCCAACTCGTCTTCTGCCACTCTCCCGGGTGCCCCCGGGTTCCACCTCACTGGCCCCCTCAAACATGCCTTGGAATCACTTTGCCTGCTGTGTCCTCTGCTTGAAGCTCTTGCGGCAAAGTCCTTCCCAAGACTGGCTTCTCATTCTCGAGTCACCATCAAATGCCATCTCTCTGGCCCCTTCCCTGGCACCCTCCTTTGCCACCTGCTCCTGATGATTGATCGTATCACACTAGAGTTATTAACATTCTCATCTACGTGCTTCTTGTCTGTCTCTCCTGCAGCCGGAGCTGTGTCTGCCTTTTCACCGTTGAATCGTTAGCACACAGCAAGTGCCGGCACAAGTGGGTGCTAACGAACTTGTGCCGCAGGGAACAAATGAGCGAAGGAGCCCTCCTTTCAGAAGGGAAGTGGATCAGACAGGGAGGCTCGCTTTGAAGTCTTGATAATAATAATTTCTTCTTATGTTCATCTAACACTTTAGTACTTTTAACTTTTCAAAGCCCCCTCTGGGCTCATTTGCACCTCACAACTGCCCCGTGATGGATGAATCAACGTGGGGCGTGTGTGTGTGGCAGGTCGCAGAGGTGACGGTACAGGCCAAAGTCGCAGCTGGGGACGGAGCTGGACAGGAACAGGTTTTCTGACTTTCACAGGCTTTTCCCACTAAACCAAGATGGTTTTCTCAACTTCTGCACCTCCCCTCCCTCCTTCCCTAGTTATTTTTCTTAATGAAAGGTTCAGATTTGGGAACTTCCATCTTCGTAGCCATAGAGTTGGTTAAAAACAAACAAAAAGCTGGGGACAAACAAGTCCAGAAGCAAAGCACCCTCTCGATCTTTGCACCAAAGAATCTCCTTCAGGTAGTGACTGGAGGTGGTGGGGGGACCCACCTGGTTTTCTCTTGATTGGTATAAATCTTTACCCGGTTGGCAGTAAAGAAGAATCTGAAATTTAGAAGAAGAAAGACAATATTTCAGGAAGAAGAATAAGAAAAAAAAGCAAAAAAAAAAAAAGTTTATGTTAAAAATAGTCCTTTGAAAATATAGTTAACTATATTTATTTTATTTTCATTTTCCACTTAATATTGACACCCCATTATATAGGAGGTAGACTGAACCCGGTCCAAGCGACACATAGCAGCTTCAGGCAGATACTAGAAAAATTTCACTTTGCTAATAGCCATTCATTCCAATGAACAATTTGAGACCATCTCAACTTTACTGATGGGAACTGAGTCTTATTCATTAGGTAGGTGATAATAGATCACTAACGGCCAATTTTTTTTTTGTTTAAGCACGAAACAAAGTTTACTGAGGAAGTGCAAGATAGGTTTACAGAGCAAGAGCAAGATACATTTGCCACAGATGACAAACGAACCCCTCTGTCATAACGAAAGGGCAGGGCCAATTTGGTTCTTGCAAGGTTAAAAAAAGACAACTCCAATTTAGTCTAAGCAATAATGGGAACACTTCCTGGGTGCGAGGGGCTGAGCTGAAGGCTTTGTGCACATCAGCCTGTGGAATCTTCTGTAAGGCGGGCACTAGAACTATGCCCATTTTACAGACGCGGAAACTGAAGCTTGGTGAAGGTGACTTCAGTGCACCAGGATTTGAACCTCAGTCTACCTGATTTCAAAGTCCCTGCTCTCACCTGTGACCCTTTAGTGAGGGGAAGTGGGTCTCTGTTGGTGTGAAATCAAGACAGAAACCCCTCCCACCCACCCCTCAGGTCAGTAACACAGGGACCAGTGAGGTTCAGTTAGGTTAAGTGCTTTGACTTTGGCTGGTTCTGGCTGTGTTCTGTGGGACACCAGAGATCTCAGAGGGACAGACTGACTTCCTGCTACTCATGGGCCAACCTGGCAAGTCCCATAGCAGGTAAAGATCATTTTACACCACCCAGACCAAGGGGCTCACCCCAATCTGAGGGAGCGTGATACACCAGCATGCTGGGTAGAGTCTTACAACTTTTCCAAGGACAGGAGCTTCTTAGGCTCCTTCTAGTACATCAGTTTTTGGGAAATCGTAAGGGATGATAGAAGGACCAGGAGTTTGGGTAAGTGCAGATTTTTTTGGTTTTTTTTTTTTTAGACAGAGTCTCACTCTTTTGCCCGGGCTAGAGTGCCGTGGCGTCAGCCTAGCTCACAGCAACCTCAAATTCCTGGGCTCAAGCGATCCTCCTGCCTCAGCCTCCCGAGTAGCTGGGACTACAGGCATGCGCCACCATGCCCAGCTAATTTTTTGTATACATTTTTAGTTGTCCAATTAATTTCTTTCTAATTTTAGTAGAGACGGGGTCTCGCTCTTGCTCAGACTGGTCTCGAACTCTTGAGGTCAAACAATCCGCCCGCCTCGGCCTCCCGGAGAGCTAGGATTACAGGCGTGAGCCACCGCGCCCTGCCCCAGCTGTCCCTTTTTTTGACCCAAATATTGCTGTGCCTGCTTTGGTGTCCTTCCTCCAGTCAGTTTGTCTGTGGCAGTTTCCATGCTCGGGCACAGAGCTTTCTTAGTTCTTTTGTGACATGTTCCACTTGACAGACACTACGCTAGCCCCTACTGATGGACAGGGCATTGGTCCCGAACCACAGCCCAGCCATCCGCTTGTCACTTGGGACCAGAAGTGACAGCATTGTTTCTTGGGACAACCATCACCATGCCCAAAGTGGCTGGTTCCATGAAGGGCATCTGCCTGACCTTGTCTGATCCCAAGTCTAGCTCTGTGGCCTGGAAAAAGACCCCCCCCAACCCCCCACTGTCCCCTGAGCCTCAGTTTCCTCATGGGGGTGCAGAAAGTGCCTGCCTCTGCGATGCAGTGACATAACGCCAGCGACACCCTGCCCTCGGGTGTGC
>CAUYSK010079623.1:0-28884 GCA_963575035.1 Avahi laniger | reverse complement strand
GTTGGCTCCCCGTGCCGGGCGGGGGCGTCCACAGGGGAGCCACACCAGGCCTGGTCCCCGGGCCCCTCGAGGGCTCCCTGTGCAGGGTCGGGGCGTCCACCTGGGAGCCACACAAGGCCTGGACCCCGGGACCCTCGAGGGCTCCCCGTGCAGGGTGGGGGCGTCCACCTGGGAGCCACACAGGACCTGGACCCCGGGACCCTCGAGGGCTCCCCGTGCAGGGCGGGGGCGTCCACCTGGGAGCCACACAAGGCCTGGACCCCGGGACCCTCGAGGGCTCCCCGTGCAGGGCGGGGGCGTCCATCTGGGAGCCACACAGGGCCTGACCCCGGGACCCTCGAGGGTGGCCCTGGGCTTTGCTCCTGGAACCTGCAGCCCCAAGATTTCCCGAGCACCTTCCCCGCAGCAGCCACAGAAGACACACCCACCTGCGTCTCTTTCCCCTTCCTTCGCGCCTGGGCCTCGCCTCAGTAACCCGGGTGCAGGCTCCAAAACCGCCCTCTGCTCGGAGATTGTCGTGTAACGGTGGTTAAGGGGAAAAAGCTATTGATAATCCACGTCACGGATGGATTAACTTTCAAAAGTGAATAATCAGGCCGGTGCCCGGATGGAGGAAGTCCTGAGCCTTTGCTGACTGGCCTCCACGCAGCTGCCCGGCGGTGGGGTTTAAGGCCGGCAGCCCCTCCACTCCTCTCTTCCGCGTGGAAGGACAAACCACCTGTGGCCACCCAAGGAAGCCACTCGCCGCCCCCCGAAGCTGCAGCGATCCCACAGCTGCTTCCTGGGACTTGTTACATAGTTTCACAGGAACGTCCCTCCAGTTTTGAAGGAAGATCTAAGTGGCAGATTGCGGGCGAGTAGAAAGCAAAAGGAAACCCTAAGCAGTGAGGCTCTGAGAATAAGGAGGAGCAGGGGGCACCCAGGAGCTCCGAGGAGCCCCAGCAGCTCTGCTAGTGTAGGCTGCCCCGGGCCCTATGAGACCCTCCGGAGTCTCTGTGCAGAAAGATCCTGGGTCTGTCCCTGACCCTGCACTTCCTCATGCCTGGGCGTAAGTAAGAACCACCAGGGAGAGGGAGGTGAAATGCACTAGCTTGGCCAGGGGAAGCCTGATGGAATTCAGGAGGTGTCCCAAGTCTCTGGGGCAGAGTCTGAGCATCGGTCTGATTTCTCCAGAGGCTCCCTGGAGCCTCTGTCCCTGTGTCCCGCAGCTAGGACAGTGGCTCTGGAGGCTGGCAGCTCCGCCCGGGATCTGCAGTTTTGAAAGCACCAGGCTTCCTCTTCTCTGAGGGTCACACCGCGCCCATCGAGGGCACAGTGGGCTGAGGGGACACTGAGCCAGGGCCGGTGGCCGCTTCCCAAGGGGCGACTGATGAAGAAGACCCAGTGTGGGCAGGGAGGATGGAGGCTCAACCTTTCGACCTTGTAGGCATCTCGGGCTGGACCAGCTCTCCTTTCAGCTCCTCCAGCCTCTGAGCCTCTCTGACCCCTGCTGGGGGGGCCTGACCACCACTCCTGCACACACAGACATGCACACACACGCACACACACGCGTGGTGCAGAACCTGCCCCCGGTCCTGAGCACCTCCCAGCCAAAGCTGCAAACACGCTTAGCCTTTTGCAGAGGAAAGCGGTGGGAAGCCTCTGCCGGCCCGTGAAGACAGCTTCCCTTTGCTTCTCTTCGAAGCTGTTAATTATTTCTAGATGTTGCATGGACCTTTTGCAGCTGATTTCTCACCTGAAACCCTCTTGAAATACTTGGCTTTTCAAATATAAACTCTCACTGAACACTCAGGCTTTTGATGTTCTCAAGCACTGCAGAGAGAAGTCTCCAAACTCTGCCTCTCCTGCTCCCGCGGGAGGAAATTCGGGGATCAGGGTGGCAGCTGGGGCCACCTGTGCCTGTCAGAGTGCCCACCTCTGCCCCTGGAGGAGTCCCCAAGCCAAGGGGACAGAGACCCCATCCCTCTCTGAGAGCTCTTTCCTGGGCAGAGCCCCCGACTTAGGGCTCAGCAAGCCCCCCGAATCAGACAGGGGCAGTCCACATGTGACGTTCCAACTTGGCTTTTCCTTATGGGCCAAAGTTCTTAGGGGGGTTTTAAAAGGTTTCTTGGTGCAGGGAAGACAAAATCCACAGAGCCAATGGCTGTCTCCATCTTGTAATCTTACATGATTCGCAGAGCAGGGCAGTTATCTTCATCTGCAGCGTCAAAGGATCACAGCCAGACGGGACCCACGGGGTCAGTGTGTGGCCGGCGTCTCCTGTCCCACTGGGGAAGCCTTTGATACTGAGGCTCTGGGCTTGGGGACGTGTTCCCGGAAGGAGGGTGGAGCATGCGATCGCCAAGGCAGACTGCACTAAGCTGGGGGGCCCTGTGGCCTCGGCCCTTTAGGGATGGCCAGATGGCCAAGTGTGGCCGAGCGTGGCCAGGGAGATGCGTGACCAGGGCCCCATCCTTCCAGCCTGGGCTGTACTCCGTGGTGCGCCACGAGCCACCACGGGACCTTTCAGAGGCCAAATGAACAGGGCCAATTGTAATACCTGCACGCCGCTCACCTGGCTGATAAGATAACATCTACCAAACCAAGACAAAACTCAGACGTGGACAATCCCAAGACAACCACGGTAACCACGCAGAGGCCCAGGAAGCCACAAGCTCCCCCAGGCACCTGCGGTCGGCTTCCGCACAGACCCAGCCGGCCTCGCCCCAGAGCCATCAGGCAACCCACCAGGTGTGAGCAATGTTTACTTTCAACTGGGCTCATAATCCTTAAGAAACCATTTCTGGAAACTTCAGAACTCTTTTAAATTGAAGAAAAGGCATCAGGTCATTTCTCCCACGAACGAGCCCTCCTCTTTAAAAATCTGCCCACTTTTGTCTCAAAAGGAACTTTCGAGAAGATGCTTCCATTTAAGTCCTCGTTCAAAGAGCTTCCCTGTAAGACGTTCCTCAAAAATATATTTAAAATCATATTAAAATCATTTTCATAAAATGTGTGTTGAGAAAAGACAAGTTTAATTCTCAAAGGCTCCATTATTGAAGCAAAAATTAATATTTGTACTGTTTCTAAATTGGAATAAAATTGCAAAGATGCAAACACCATCCTATATCATAATCTATAAACCAGTCACCGATGTTAAATCAACTGTAAAAATGATTTAAAATCTACATGAATAATTTTATTAAACTGATTTAAAATCATATTTGGTGCTTCATTTATTAACCACATCTCCAACAACAATGAGGTTATAATGGATTTTTTGCAAATACAGAGATACATCCCTGAATAACGCCGTCCATGACAAGGCTGCCCTCTCCCGGGGGGCGTGTGACTCCCTGGCACGGGGTATGGAGAGTGGGCTTTCAGAGTGAAAGCCACGTTATTTGCACATCCACGAATCTGCCACGGAGTCCCGGCCGGCACACTTGAGACTTGGTGCACAAGAGCTCATGTTCACACTGCACACAGCACGAGGAAATCACCTCCTACCAGCACCCAAAATAGCCTGCGTCGAAAGACGCTAAGTGTCAAGGAATTTCTGAAAGCGTCCGGAGTTGAAAAACAAGGACGCCTTTCTGTGATCCCTCACTACTGAACACCCCTTTACCTGGGGACAAGTTCAGAGGGTTGTCATCTCCGTCAACCTCCACATGCCTCTTGGGTGAGGAACAGCTAGACCAAAGAGTCAAGAACTATCTCATCTCTGCTCTGGGCGCCAAGAGACACAGGGACGGAGGAGGCTCAGGTTGCTGCTGCTCTGAAAACGGAGTGGAAACAAGTCTCAAGCAGAGAACACCCCACTAAGGGGACCCCAGCTTTGGTGTCCTCCTCCTCCTCCTCTCCAGGGCTTCCGCTCACTGGCCGCAGGGCAACAGAAACTGCGTCAGGGCCATCAGCTTGGGGACTGGGCTCATTGCACCTTGAAGGCTCGAGTCGGCAGACTCAAGGGCAAACAGAGATGAGCTGTCACTAATCCTGATATCAATCTCTGTGCAAGTGTCTAATGGCCCCCAAAGCCTAAGTGGCATCTCCAGTTCCCTGGAGATGGAGCAAAGCGGTTCCAAGATCAATAGGCATCGTCCTGTAGAGAGCTGCAGGGATCAGAGCCAGCAAATGCAAAGCCGGATCGAGAAACTGAGCTCCGTGAAGCTTCGGATGTTGTCTGTGTCTCGCGGGACCCGTAAACACAGCCTCCCGGCCGCAGTCGTCTTGCAGGGAAGGGGGTTTGGCACAGTGGAAGGGTCAGCAGCGGAGTCCAGCCCGACACCCGCGTGACTGGGTCTCATTCTACCCCTTGGCCACACGATGTGTCTGGAGGGACCATCTCAGCGTGCCCTGTCCTGTCCACTTGGCCCTCATGTCTAAGTGTCACAGCTGCCCACTGCAAATGTCTACCATGGACACCTCACACGTCACTGGAGGCTTTTATCGACTTCTATTCCTGGCTGCAAGGCACGTCCGGCCACCAACAGGACAAGCTGGCAGTGCCCCAGAGTTCATGCTCAGGGTTCAAGTTGGTCTCCTCCACGACGGTGGTGACCTGTCAGGCAAACACAGCATCCTCGCCTCTCGGATGGGGTCCCAGAGCTCCAGCTGCCCACTGGGCTTCATAGCGCTCGCTTTGCTGGCGTCCTTGTCTTCCCGATAATCGGTCATTTGTCATATCTCGAATAAACCTGGACCACCTGAATCCTTCAGTTCTGCTTCCCAAGAAACCACCGTGAGAGCAGGACACGCAGAATCCCACAGGAGGAGCAGCTTTCCCCTGACATGCGCAGCGCCCCATGTGCCTAACGCTCTGCGACCACCCCCTGCATCCCCAGGTGGCCTGAGCACAAGTCACCCGGCGCCAGCGGAGAGCTCTGCTCTTGGGACGGGGAGCGACGCTCCGACAGCACCCCCCGACCGGGTCCCGTAGAACCTCCTGCTGCCTCCCTGCCTCTTCCAGGTAAATATGCCAGAGCGCCTCGTCTCTGAAACACAGTATCAGCCTCTTGGAGATGTTTGTGACCTTTCCCATCATTTCCCCCAAAAGTTAATTTCTGCGATGAATGCAATACACTCAAACTCATAAATCCAACTGTCTGAAGGATTCGAATTAGGAATTATTGACAGCTGATGGAGCCCAAGTGCAGAGACGCAGCCGGCCTTCCCATCCGTCCATCTCGACACTGCAATGCATATCGATTAAAATATGACGCGCTGCAGGACCCGACATAAATCTAAACTCTATTAGATTAACGCGAGCATTCAATTAACATAAAATGACAACGTAGGGGAGGAGGCGTGTGTCGGTCACTGGTAATATTCTAACCACAAACGTGGGGAACTCAAAATTGCAAAGTGCGTTTGTGCGCATGTGTGTCGGGGCGGTGGCCGCATGTACATGGCATGGGTGGCGTGTGGCGTGGACGTGCTCCCCGTGGACAGGGAGGGATGGCAGCCTTGGGGACATCGAGGCTTCAGCCAGATGAGGAGGAAGGGGCTGCCGCAGCTGCTTGGTTTGACTCTAATTCTCTCATTTTCATTTCAGATCTGCCGGATGGCCGGGGCGGCGGGGCTGCATCGGTGGCGGGTGCGCCGGCGTCCTGGCAGGCACAGGGAGTAAGCTCTGGGTAGGATCTGAGTCAGCGTCTAAGACACAAAGAAGACACTTTTTGTGGGTTCAGGACCCCAGTGTGGGAGAAGAGAGCAGAGGTTCGAAAATGAACTGGAATCTGGAAAGAGGAAGACCCAACAGAAACATGGTAACAGATAGGTGATGTCACACGTGCCTGTGGGGACGCCATGCTGGCTTCCACTCGCTGTTTCATGCTCATACGCCACACGGACCACCCTGGACGGTGTTCATGGGGTCGGGGGGAAGCTGCCAACAGCTGACCTTGCAGAGGAGGACACTATGGACAGGTTAGAGTCCCACGTGACACCATTCCCCTGGCCACCCTAGGAGGCTGTCCCCATAAATGCCAGAATCTTTCAGGGGTCTCTGGCTAAGGTGACCTCCAGCAAGGGGTCCCACTGGACTGAAGGGCGAGGAGGTCAATGCCCCAGGAATACACTCGGCCAAGAAAGGATGGGGACTGGTTTATGAAGAAAGGCGCCGGCGTCCTTGGGTCTGATCAGCATGGCTCCTAAGGGGTCCCCAGCAGGACGGAGAAACCTGCGAGATTCACCTGTGTTTCCTGTCTCACGTCCCCCCACCCACCTCCCTTCTGCTTTCTAGACTCTTCTCCCCAAAAAACTGCCTGTGCCCAAACCCTCATCTCAGGGCCTGATTTGGGAAGGATCCAGGAACTAAGAACTAAGGTCACAGAACTCACAAGCGGTGGCAGGGATCCGTGTGTGTGTCTGCTCGTTTTTCAACCGGGGCTTCTCATCACCCTCGGGTGTTCTTACTAACAGATTCTCCAGCCAGGAACAGAAAGAAACCAGATTAAGGTTTCTTAAGGAGGAGGTTTGGAGACTGCGGCTTTCAGATTCGACCTTGTTTGCTGTATGGATCCTAAAATGCGCTTTTCTGCAGAAATAATGCCCTCTGTAGAATCTGACGTCAGGCTAGCTCTCAAAACTCTTTTTGCATCTAGTGTATAGGTTCACCAATTTACTATTTCAAACACACGTATTAGTATATAAACTATCGCACTTGAGGGTACCAACTTGGGAACACCTGGGACACAATGGGCAGTGGCTGCCCTGGGGGTGACTTGATTCTATACCATCGGCACAGTCCTGGCGTCTCCCGCAACACACGCAGACACCTCCAGAAGATGAGGCACCCCCCGGCCATCCCTTATCGGAAGTTCTGAGGCACAGAATAAAAAGATCCACTTTCTCCGGTGGAGTAATCTATTTTGCTTCGAATAAACTGCTCTGGTAGGGAAAATAAACACTGGGCTTGGAGTAGGGGGACCTGCGTGAAGACGTGTGTGGCCCTCGTGGGTGGCACGGCCTTGGCTTGGTAGGTGGGGGGGGGTCTCAGGGTGTTGAGAGGCACCCTGGGGACCCCGGCTCTGACTGCACCCCCAGAGTCCCACTAACCAGGGCCTGTACGGGCAGATTGCGAGCAGAGCTGCCTCAGCGCCTAAAGGGTGGCCCTGTCCCCCAGCCCAGTGGCCCAGACCCTCCCAGGGCCCTTCCAGCAACATCAGGCCCAGAAGGGCCCTCTGGGGACCCAGTGAGGGTCTGGGCAGCACACCAGGGGCAGAAGAACGCATTTGGGATTGAGACCAACCGAGGTGACACTGTGTGTTTGTCACTGCTGCAAATGGCTACTGTCCGGTTATACTTCGAGTTTCTTCGTGAGGCAGCGCAGGTTCTATGAACACAAATCGGGCACAGCCCAAGGTCGCTGCAAACCGCCTATCTCCTCCTGCCTCTGGGCCAGGCTGGGGCCTCCGTCCTGCCTGTCCCCTTTCTCCTCCACTTGTCTCTGCTCTGCCCTGTGCAACCCCAGAGCCACTTGGGTGAGGCTGCCGTCATCTCTGCCGGGTAAACGAGGCCGCCGTGACCTGGCCGCTGTCCGTCTCCACCCCTGCCGCACCCTCTGCCCCAGTCCAGACCCCAGGACAGAGCTCTCAGCTTCTGGACGAGGCCAGTCTCCCTGGTGGGTCAGAGCGAGCTGCCCTGTGCTGTTGGGACCAAACCTGGGACAGGCTCTTGCCTTTGGGGACATGGGAACAGACCAACCAGGCGTTATCCGATTGCACAGGGAAGAGCCTTGCAAACGTCTCCCCTGAAAAAACCAAACGAAACTTGAATCTCATGGTGAAAAATCCGTCAGCCGATACCTGTCTCCCCAGAATCGGAGTCAGACCCGGCGGAGCCTGGAAGACCACAACAGGGCGACACGACAGCCGGTGTTTAGTAGGCGTCTACTGTGTGTGGGATGATGTTTAGTAGGTGCCTACTGAGTGTGGGACAGTGTTCAGTAGGCACCTACTGAGTGTGGGATGGTTTTTAGTAGGCACCTACTGTGTACGGGCACACGTACAGAGCCTTGTCTGCATGGATGTGCTCATTCAACCCACACGCCTGCTCTATGCAAGAGCAATAATTTCCTAATCACTGACTGCCCAGGTAGAACCCTCAGCCCAGAGGAATGCCGCAGCCGCCCAGGCCTCCCAGCTAGTGAGGGCGAAAGGCAGGATTCGAACCCAGCGCATCTTCTAACCTCCCCCCCCCTTCCACGCCATCCCCAGACCCCTCCAGCCGTGTCCCAGGAAGAACTGGAGCCTGGAGGGATGCCAGCTGTGAGGAGGAACCCAACACCGGGGACACTGAGCCCACCCCAGGCCCCTGAGTCCGGCGACCGTCCCCTCCCATCTGCACGAAACACGCAGAGAGGGAACCGGCCGGGCGGGCACAGGCAGATTCAGACGTGCGGTCCGCGTGACTCCTGGCCCAGATCTTTCACCCACCCTCTCCTCCTCCCTCCTGTGAGAGGAAGGGACAGTGTGACCTCATCCCACATCAAACCCTCAAGCCTTGCACACAGCGGGTGCTCCATAAATGCACATTGTCTCAGTGAAGACATGATTGAACAAAGTGGGCCTTTCCTCCCTTAATTTTCTCCAAGAGTGAGAAGGTCTTTTACCCTCGCAGGTGTTCCCGGTGCCCTGGGGATGCTAAACATGGACATCTGTGGGTTGGAACCCTCCCCGCCCCCGCCCTACGGCCCGGTACAGAACAGCCTCCAGGTGTGGGGAAGCCGAGCCCAGCGCTTCCGCGGTGTTGGCCGCCCTCTGGTGGCCGTCCTGGGACTCTCGGCCTCGGGTCTGCGCTGAGCTGGCAGATTCTCCACGGGTGGGGACAGGGAGGCCTGAGGACCTCCCCGCCTGCCTGGGGAAGTGTCCGGCAGCCCCAGACTCTGCAGGGGTCTGTCCTGTCTAACACAGAGGCTGAGACCCCAGGGAAGCTGAGCAGGGACCAGGCAGCCTCCTGGAGGGACTGTCCAGGGCGGGGGGACTTGGACGACCCCTCCCTGGAGCACAGCAGGCTGAGCTGTCTGGAGATTCCAGGGTCCTCGGGACACATCTGCCCGGCTCAGCCTGCCAGATGCCCAGTTTGGGGGAGCAGGCGAGGAATAGAAATGGGGAGAGGGTACCCGACCGGCTAAGAGGCCACCCCCCACAACTGCATGCAGTGTCATTTCCTCTCAGAAACACACAGGATGCTCCAGTCAGCCTGGACATCCCTGGCTGTGACGTTGGAGCTGTCCCTGCTGTCCCCCCCCACCCCAGGGATGCCCTAGCTGAGCTCTCAGAAACCTCCGGGCCGGCCACGGCAATAACTCCAGGGCACAGACCACCGTGGCAATATTGTCCAATGTCCGCAGGTGTCTGAGGGGCTGCCCCCGCCACCTGTTCCCACTGCCCGCGGAGCCCACGTGCCCTGAGCCGCTCCTCCGTGGCCTGGCTCCCCCGAACCTCCTGGCTCCTTGCTCTGTGCATGCAGGACCTGGGGACTTTTCCTCGTTAACTGGAAACTCTTCGGACATCTCACACTTGTGGGCACACAGGCAGTCCTCGGGACACCGAGCCAGGTTGGAGAAGATGGAATTAGAGGGCCCGTTGGCAGCTCCTGAGATGATAGCAGGGAACGACTTTCCCACCAGCTAGGAACTGGGCCCCCTGACTCTAACCCCTTCACGCAGCCCAGAAACAGGGGTGGCAGCTCTGAGCCCTCTCACGGGAGGGACAGACCCGGAGTCTCCGAGCAGCCATTAGCAGTGAGAGGCAGGGCGGAGGCTGGGGCCAGCCTCCAGACGCCCGATCGCAGACCTTGCCCAACCCTAAACTCGGGGTCGCCCTGGCTTAGCAGGTACCTGGCTGAGGTGTGCCAAAGGTCTCTCCTCAGAGCCTTGTGGGGCTGCAGCAACCCCAACCTGACCCCAGGGACCTGACGAAAGCTCCCAGCGCTGCGTCTGGGAGGCCCACACACACCCAGGCATTCCAGGAAGCACCTGTGAACCTGGCCTAGGACGGGGATATGCGCTGTGTTGGGGAACAATCTCTAGAAGGGACCCTGGATTGGCCCAGGGACATAGAAACCATTCCAGTAATCAAAATAGTCAGTTCCACTCCCCCTACCCCAGAGGAGGGTTACTTGAGTCGAGGTCAGGAATTCCCACTCTAAAAGGACTCAGAAAAACGCTGGGGAGGGACCATAAGGCAAACATCTTAATTTTGCAAAAATGCGTCTCCTAGAGAGAGCGAAAAATGTGGCCAAGACCATTAATATGAACTAAAATATTAAATCAATGTTTTCTGATATTGCATGTAACATCCAAGAAGCATTCAGATAGCTTGGGGCGGTCAGCACTTCCAGAGAGCACGGAAGTCATTTCAGAGGCAAATCACACGCCGATTTACATGCTTTGAAATGATGGTGCCCTGCAGACCTGGTTTCAGATCTGGCTCTATGGATTTCCAGCTGTGTGAGCTTAGACAAGTTACTTAACCTCTCTGAGCCTGCATGTGCCCATTTGTGAAATGAAGCGAATAATAATTTATATTTCACAGGGTATGATGTTCACAGCACAGTCTTAGCGCACTGTATGTGTGCTGCTATTCTACCGTCTACTACTGTACAATAAAGTGGCAGGTGTTCACATACCGCTCCATATCTACTGCGACAACCTGACCTGCCACAGGCTTCCAGAGCAGGTAGGTGTTCATTTCGTTTGGAAATGTGACAAGGTGGAAATACCTCATTTCTTATTGTTTAAGAAAAAAATTTAAGAAGGCTAGAAAAAAGCTCTAGCTAAAAGCCAGTCTTCTGACATTGCCTTATACACAGTGTTTTTCGGTTCTTTCAGTCAACCTTGATCCAGGCCTGTGGGGATGCCTTGTCACCTTGGGGTCCCCTACCCACCCAGCTGCCCCTCACGAGGAGCTCTGGCACGGGCGAGGCCTCCCGGGTGGACAGAGAGCGGCAGACACAGGTGAGAGGCGGGCGGCGTGGGAGGATGCCTAGGTGCCCCTCCTGCCCCCGAGGGGCTGCCAACTTTCCACCCGGACAGGTCTGTGCATGAATCATCCCTGCTCTGCTACTGGGGCAGGCGACGGCTCCTCTGAGCCTCAGTTTCCCCTTCCGTAAACTGGGAGGAATGACACCTGTCCGAATGCATAAATGAACTCGTGCGGAGAAAGTGCCTAATCCTGGGAGGCCCAGAACACTCAGCCTGCGCCCGGTTACTGGTCCTTGTTGCTGCTCCATTGCAAGATGCTAACACGGTTAGTTTGACGGGACGTCCCCAAGTCACAGGACGGGCTGCATTGCCCAGAGAAGCGGATGGAGCACACACTGAGGTGGATCTGAGAACACCTGGGCTGCCCAGAGCGGCAGGGGAGACTCTGCTCCTCCCCACGCCCAGGAGGCATGAGTCTCACACTGCCACGTCTTCCGACTTTTCCGGAGATTGCCTGATACGTGCTGCAAAACATCCTGGATTTTAAAAACAGTTGAGTCTTTTTTTACGAATGGAGCAATTGACAGGTGTCCCTGGGCCCCAGCTCTGACACAGGGGAAATTAGATCAGCGGCGTCTCCAGCTCCCCCCTCACCCCACATGTGGGCTTCCGGGATTCTGCTACCCCCAGGTCCCAGGTTGTTCCCAGACACCCCACCCAGGCTCGGAATGCCCAGGCACAAAGGGAGCAGCCTGTCGGATTTCAGCCTACCAGTGGTCCCCAGTCCCCAGCCTTCCTGGCCCGGGGATCCCTTTCATGGAAGACCATTTTCCCCGGGCGGCCACGGAGGGGGAGCTCGGCGGTGACGGGAGCGATGGGGAGCGTCTGTCAATACAGATGAAGCTTCACCTCCGTCTCCTCCTGCCTGCCCCACCCTCTCGGTTCCTACGTTTCATGCAAGACAGTTTTTCCACGGACAGGAAGGGGGCAGGGGCGGCTCCGCTCTGCAGCCTGGTCCCCAACAGGCCACAGGGGCCATGGCCGGTCGCAGCCCGGGGCTTGGGGCCCTCAAGCCTGAACAGCGTGGATCCCACTGCCGTGCAGAGGCCACCGTCTACTGCGGAGGTACCCCCGCCCCAGGGCCAGGGGGAGAAGGAGGTGGGGAGGAGGGAAGAAGAAGAGAGGGCAGAGGGAACACGTGGGGCTCCGCCAGCCCCAATGTGGGAAAGAACCAGCAGCGGGGGCCTGAGCCACCTGGGACGTCAAGGAAGAGAAGCCAAGGCGCCCAGAGTTATGGGGCGTGGGGGGCAGGGGCCTGCCCCCGTGCACCTGCTGGGGGGTTTGGGGGGCCTGCCCCCATGCACCTGCTTGGGGGATGGGGGGCTGCACCTCTGCACCTGCTGTGGGGGTGGGGGGTGGGGGCCTGCACCCGTGCACCTGCTGTGGGGGGCAGGGGGCAGGCCTGAGCACAGAGTCTCCTAGGAAACAAGCACAGGTGAGCCAGCGGGCAGTGAGCACGCGTGCACACGCGTGTCAGAGACATGTCTGCACACAGGCTCCTCCTGGCTCTGGCCAACGACCTCTCCTCTGCCCTCAGCTCTCCGCCCCCGGGTGAATGTCCTTGCTACCCAGGATCCGCCCGGGCCCCAGAGTTCCCCACACGGCTGCCGATGCCCCCACACCTGTTCTCCAGGAGTGCTTTGCCCAGCTGAACGGAAAGCTGGCTTGGTCCCTTGGGCCTGGAGTGGACATGAAAACATGCATTTCTGCAGAAGAAAAGGTCTCCAGATGGTTTTGAAACAGACTTCACTCGGTACCAGCCCTTCCTGGGCCAGCCTCACAGCCTCTGAATAGCCGGACCTTCGGGAGCCGCTGACCCAGCAGGGGTGGAGCCTGGCAGGGCCCTGAGCCCCTCAGCCTAGCTGAGCCGAGCCGAGCTGAGCTGAGCTGAGCTGCCTCTGCTGCGCCCAGGGCTGCTGCGTGCCGGGACCAGCACCAGCCTCCCCTCCAGCACAGCTCTTAAAAGAACACATGGCTGCCCATGATTTTTTAGACTTTCTCTTAATTTTTCACTGGATACTGTTTTCCAGACCCAAAGGATCTCCTACCAAATGCCTCACTTCACTCTCCCGGAACCCTCGGAGGCGCCGCTGTGCCCCATTTGTGGGTGGATAAACAGAGGCCGGGGAGGGTCAGGGAAAGCTGCCAGGCTGCAGAACTGGGCCAGCAGCCCAGGCCGCAGCCCCCGGCGCTCCCAGCCGGGAGGTGTGCAGAGTGTGTTGTAGGATCAGAGATCTTTCTAGCAGAATGTGCTCTTTGATGCCAGCTGCACCAGCTCCATGGGGAGCAGAGCCTGTTTGCAGGCCAGGATGCTATTCCTCCACCCCCAGCCCACCCCACCGAGCCCTGCCGCTCGCCAATCACAGACAAAAACAAATAAAAACACCGCATAGAGCACAGTTCCTACGTGCCAGGAGATTCATCTACGCACGTGCCCTTTGAAGATAACACCCCTGGAGGGAGCTAGTTCTGTGTCCTCCATTGGCAGGTGAGGAATCTGAGATCAGAGAGGTTAAGTAACTGGCCTGGGGTCACCCAGGCAGCGAGAGCAGAGCCCCGGGGATCTGAGCACAGTGCTGTCGCTCAGAGCGTGCGCAAGGCACCAGGCTCCATCCACCCGGCGCGCCAGCAGCCTGGCCTACTTCAAACGCCAGGACTCCAGGCTCCTAAAACACAGAGCCCATGGGCCCGAGGTCGGGGTTATTCCGGTTTACGCAACGGCAATGGCCGAGGAACAGCTAGGACAGGGCGGGCTGGTTCTGGCGGCTGCTGAGAGGGGGAGAGGGGGCCCAGCGTGAATTCCTCCAGATAGCACCGGCTGAGACCTTCCCGTGATGAAATGAAAAGAAGTCCTTAAGTGATTTATTTTTTCAATCTGTGAATCTAAACAAACGATCTCCCTTCTAGGTACATCTATCATATGATCTCCTTCACAGCTGTGAAAAAATGCTATTAGTGCTTTCAAAGCAGTTTCATCACAGATTAAAGAAGACTAGGAAAAAAAATTGGCAACCAGAGAGAGCCATATGCCTGCTTGACCTAGGCCCGTAAACCTGTTGTTCCTTCCAGAGCAGGGATTAAGGCATTACTTTTAGTAAGTTGCTTTTCATATGGAAATTTCTTTTCACAGTAAAGATCTGTCTTTAATGGCATCATCCTAAAAACATGCCCATTTTTTAATTCCCTGATCCTGGACATATAGGTTTTTATCGTGTCTGCAAGCTGACGTTAATGTTCATTTCAACATTCTCCTTTGTGTCTGTTAATGTCGCAATCTGCTGTAAAATCTCGCCAAGTTTCTTAACTGTCGTGTTAATTCCAGGACCTATTCTGCACTCTTTGACATTTCAGGACGGAACAAGGCAGTAAAAATAGATTAGAAACAGCTTATAAGTATTATAAAATCTAGAACTTTACAGATGGCAGGGTTAGCTCTGCTGAACGGAAATCTAGCAACTCTGAGCACAATAATATCAGAAAAGCCTATTCAGGTCTAAGGTAAATATTTGGAAGGGGTCGTACAATGGTGGCCAGAGAAGTGTGGGGAAACTTATAAAATGCAACAGAGTTATATTATTTTAAGCAACTTACTGGATGCATATATACCATTTCCTAACAAGTTTAGGGTTTCAAAGGTTTTCCCTACCTTATAAAGAAAGGGCGCACCGTAAGAACTTGATTTTATTCATGGTCATTTCAAAGATCACACAAATTATTTCACTCAGGGGATTAGTCTGCATTTTCCCAAATTAAAGCAGAGCGTTACTGTACTTAGATATTAAATGACACCACCACATGCTAAGAAATTTGCGCGCAGAGGCAGGAAATGAGACACTGTTTTCTTAAACTGATTGCTAAAGAATGCGCGCCGTTCGAATGTGCACGATTCATTTCAAAGGGAAGCGTTGGCTGATTTCAGGAAGTTTAAAATCAGCTCATGGAGGAGCAGGACAGTTAGGGTTAACTGTGTTTTTCTTCACCCCCCAAAGGGAAACTATTTCTTACAAAAAAAAAAAGTTCCCCTTTTTCTTTAAGGACGACTTATTATTTCCATCATCCTCGCTGAGTTGTTGATGAATAGTCCACATCCTTTGCCAAGCCCCACCCTCTGCTACTTTCTAAGCTCTTTCCTCATTATTTGCAGAATCTTTTTCCCACAGCCCTGACCGGCCGTCAGGGCGGCTTAAATACAACACAGTATTAACACGGGGAAGTGGCTTCCCATTCCCGATTGATCTCCTAATACGTTACGTTGAAATGATAATTGGTACGCTCGTCACTGAAAAATGAGAGAGAGAAACTACTTTTCAATCACCACCAGGTATTATCTTAGCTCCTGTATTCAGAACTAACAGATACATGAAGAAGAAGAAAAGGAAAAAAACAACAACAAAAAAAAACCAAAAAAAAAAAAAAACACCTCCCCCCCATCTGGGGGAGAGACTACAGCCCACAATTCTTTTCAGCTGACATAATCCAGATTGATTCGTTCAGCAGATAAAATTCAGGCCACTTCTGCCCTTTATGGGAGCAACATAATACCAGTCTTTATTCAGTAACAATGTAACATAATGGGATCGGAATGTGCAAAATGACTGTTCTTAAATTACTGCGCCTCACAAGGGCCCAACACAAGCTGGGGCTTAATGCAAAAAATCATTAGGCACAGATTACCAAAGTGCTCCTGCATTAGGGAGGTCAAACCCAGACTGTTTATGGCATTTTTCAAGACAGAAACTCTTTGCTAATATCTTGATTATGACTGTGTTGGGGGGGGGCTGTCCCAGCACCCAGAGCTCCGAGGGCACAGGAGGAAGAGGGGACCCAGAGGGGACTCCTCAACCGCAAGCCCATCTCGGGGAAAGTCGGGGGCATCCGACAATTTAAAGCTCTGAGCTATTAAGCTATGCTAATTTCAGGATCTTCAGGGAGAAGTTATTAAAACGTATAGAAGATTTAAAAAAGACGAGAAAACGCAAAGAATGAAGAAGAATCTCCCATCATCTCAGTACCAAGAAACGACCCCTAGACATTCTGAATGTAAAGTCAGCCCATCATTTTTGTTCTACACATAACTATCTTATGTTTTTATAAAATGTAGGCTTCAAACACAACTTTTACTATGTGTTATAGGTACTACCAATATTTCTCCATCTCATTAATTATACCTCTGCGATATAATGTTGTGGTTACATGGTCTTCCTTTGCGGAGAGTCACCTTATTTAACTTTATCCTTATTCTCGGGGATATGGGTTGTTTTCTAAGTTTCTCTCCAGTAGAAAGGATTAATATTCTTAAACAAAAATCTTTCTCCCACATGTCAGATAATTTTCTTTGGAAAAAATTCCTAGAAGTAGAATTGCTGGCTGAAAGGGAATGCACATTTTATGTATTTGATACATGTTTCTTCTTTGGCCCCCAGAAAGCATACACCTGTTTTCACTGCGGTGTTTACAGGGCTACACATTTCCAGAAATGGGTTATAAACTCATTGCACCAGCCCCATTCCTTCCTGGACACCACAAAGACTTCTGGAACATTGTTTCACATCTGCTGATTTATATCGCACAAGAATATCATGGCCACTATTCAATTCTGCTCACTCGCACAAAAATCTATCATCAGGAGAAAGATTAAATGAAGAGAGGCAGTCAATGGAGGCTCTTACAAACCTAAGTTTGCCTAAGAAGATTCCAGAGAAGTAAAACAGGACAAAACAGAGCAGAAAAGGATTCCCTTGAAATGAAATGATATTTTTTTTTTCAAATTGCAAGTCCAAGCCTCATGCAATTTAATTTTCGAATTTGAGAGCATTGCTGGTCTCTTATCTTGTTTAAATAGAAGACTTCTAAAATTCCAATCACTGAATCATCGGGTGGCCTCTGAGATGATGTAGTTACTCTCCGGAACACTGGGCTCGTGTCTGGAGTGGGGCCCGTGTTCGGTCAATGTTTGCACGACACGAAGCAGACATCATGTGTGGATGCGCAAGGCTGCCATAGTGCATGCATGAAGCAGAGATTGTGTGCGTGTGCACACATGCACATAAATACATTTATCTGCAAAATGAACATCACTATTGTGGCCTGCTCGCCGAAACTCACACCATCTGAGATATTTGCATGTGATTACTAGCCCCTGCTGTCAATCATGATGGCACAAATCCAATACCCAGGCCGTATGGCCTTGAAACTTTGAATCGATAGGAACCTTTTAAAGCTGAAGCTTCAGAAAGTTATATCAAATATATATTCAATGAGAAGAAGGTTAATTGAATAATTGATTACTCAGTAACAATTAAGTGCTCTTCAGATATCTTTGGGAAATCGTGAAATATAATGGTGATAGATATTTATTAGTTTATCAGTTATTACTGCATTATATATTTGTTTTCAGGCCTGAAGTCAATTTCTTGCATTTATATATTTTAACGTCAGAGTACCCAGGGTGAAATGACACATATATTTTTACTTCCACACCGGCGAGGAGCCGGCAGGGTGGAGGGAAATCCACGAGAACCAGAGTTGTCAACAGTGCAGCATTTCCCAACATTAGGAGCTGCTTCTTTGCAACAGCTTTTAAGTAAAGTAGTCAAACAACACCTCTCTGAAAGGCGCATCCTCCCTTTGTAAGGAAAGCTCGGGCGCTGGACTGGATGCCGCAACCGCTCGCGACGTGTTAGCGCCGTGCGGGTCTTCTGCGTGGTTCCTCTTCAGATGTAACCGGATCTGTGCGTCTCCAGAGACAAGAGCAAAGCGATCATGTCCCCACAGAGCCGCAGAGTGAACGGTCTGTGACTACCATTTGCTAACAAATCCCTTAGATTTGTCATGTTTCAGAGGAGGAATAGATAGAACTTCATGAAATCATTGATCATCTATCAAAGAGGATCACGACACACACACACACACACACACACACACACCCCTCTGTGTCAAGTGGGAGGAAGTAAGGGCTGAATCTATTTCTGTCCTGCAGAAAGAGGGGTCCGGTTGCTCATTCTGTTAAACACTCCTGCAGGTATCACCACCGGCTTTGCCCAGGAGCTCAGAGGGGCTTACCCGGTATCAAGAGTCTAAAAAAAATTCCCACGCAAACCGTGAAGTCAGATTTCCGGACGGCAAGACTCCGACATCCATAACAGACACGCGTAAGAGATGATGAGCTGTCCAGACACAAGAAACCTTTTCTAAACAGGAGTGAAAATAATGTTTACTCAAGTACCTCCCAGCTAGGCCAAGTGCTAAGCATGTTCTGTATCTCCGTGTCTTCCCCCTGCGTGTATTCAGGAAGCATGCGCTGGACCTCTTGCAGGGGCTGGGCGAGGTGGTGCCCAAAGGGGACAGAGAGGTGGGTGGCACAGGTGTGGTCTCTGTTTTCAGTTGGGTGGGAGGGTCAGGACCACAAAAACTGATGAAGAAGGAGAACACATGTAATTTTTAATACCTGCTAAAAAAGCAAGTACAGGACTGAGAGAGACCAGAGCAATACGCCAGTTTTGAGTGGATGGTCAGAAATGGCCTCTTTGAGACCTTGCTATGTCCAGTGAGACCCAAAGAATGAGAGAGAGCTGGCTCGGTAGAGCCGGCTGTGTGTGAATGTGTGTGTGTGTGCGCACGTGCATGTGTGTGTTGGGTGAGGGGAGAGGCTGTCCTTCATTCTAGACAGCGAGAACTGCTTATTCAAAGACCCCGAGCTAGCACTCTGGGAGGCCAAGGCGGACGGATTGTTCAAGCTCAGGAGTTCGAGGTCAGCCTGAGCAAGAACGAGACCCCGTCTCTACTAAAAATAGAAAGAAATTAATTGGACAACTAAAAATATATAGAAAAAACTAGCCGGGCATGGTGGCGCATGCCTGTAGTCCCAGCTACCTGGGAGGCTGAGGCAGGAGGATCCCTTGAGCCCAGGAGTTTGAGGTTGCTGTGAGCTATGATGATGCCACGGCACTCTAGCCCGGGCAACACAGTGAGACTCTGTCTCAAAAAAAAAAAAAAAAGCCCGAGGCATCGTCAAAGAGCTGGAGGTGTCTACAGATCAGAGAGAACAGCAGGATAAAGGAGGCTAAAGGTTGGACAGGGACCTGAGCATTCTGGGCTCTGTAGCCAAGAAGAGCTTGGGTTTTAATCAAAAGTGGGGAGAAAGCCATCAAAGGGTGTTAAACAAGAGGATATATGGCCTGGTTCTCATCTTTAGAAGTTCCCTCTAGCCGAAGAGCATACACAGGTTTGGACGAAGGTCTGTTCGATCCGTTAAGCGTCGTGCAGGTGGGAGACAATGGTCGCCCGCACCGACGGGGGAAGATGGAACAAAAGCGGCGTCCTCGATTTCTGCTTGCAGGAGAAGTAACAGATCTCTCTGGTGGGTTGGACGGGGGCTCTGGGGGAAAGGAGAAATCACAGAGAACTGCTAGGTGTGACGTCATGGGCTATGCGAGCGGAGAAGTCGGAACGTTAGAGAGGAAATTCTGGAGGCTGGAGAATTTCCGCAGGGGGCTCGTGTCAGAGGAGACGGGTGTGAAATCTACGGGGAAGGCGGGATCTCCGGGCAGGGAGCGCGGAGGGAGGAGAAGAGGAAGCAGGGCTGGCCCCAAGGAGCCCGGGGAGGGGAGGAGAGGAGGGATTAGGAGAAAAGCCCACGTAGGAGGAGCCAGGGAATTAGGCAGGAGACCGGAGAGACCTCACAGAAGGCACCGGCGCGGCGGCTTCATCACAGGGTCTGCCCACTTTGGATGTTGCTGCTTTCTCGATGACCTCCCTGGAACCTGGCTGCCTTTGGACCGTCCCATTGCACAGAATGACTAACTCTCTGCGGTAGTTCCTATGGTCATGGGCGCTAAAGAGAGAAGACGACTCACGCTGGGGCGTTTCAGCGATTACCTGACGTGACACTCCAGCTAGAACCCAAGGGCACCGGCGCAGAGCTCCAGCCGCCTGTGCCTCGTGCTTCAGGATTTCCAAAGCCCTCCTGGACGGGAGGGTCTGGCCTCTACGTGAGGCCGGCACGAGCCCCTGGGGGGGACGCAGGAACACGCTCTGAGTCTCTTCTTTCTGCACTCTCAACACCGGCATTGCTGTTCCCCCTCTGGCTGTCCCACCGCGGACGTCTGTGGATTAACCGCGGAGAAGGAGGCCGTGTGGAGTCGCTAAGCTAAAGGGAAGGGCGGCCTTCGCGGGGGCGTCTCGATTTCCAGCCGGGCCCCGCGCCCGCCCTCTCGTCTCCCCGCAGTCTCCGTAGCTGGAGCAGACACGCCAGGGCAAGGCCCTGCCCGGACAGGGGCGTCTCGCAACGCTCGCTCCGTGGCCTTGCACTGCCCACGTGGCGGGGGTGACCCGGGCTCTCTGTTGTGCCTCATGAAAAGATGACAGGCATCGCTGTCCAGGGACTCGGCCAAAGAAGACAGTGAGGTGTCACAGACCAGGGAGCAGATGTATTATCCCGTCCTTGCCGAGACAAGAACGACAATCTCTGACTCTCCGGAGCTCAGGCTGTGTAGAGGAGCTGACCTTCCTGTCCCCGGCGACTCCGAGAGCAACGTCTCGCGGGGTATCGGGGGATGGGGGACGGCGTGTTTCCCAGCATGGTGGAGACAGCGCCATGTGCCCCGGCAAAGGGGCTAACAGAAAGCACGCCAGCGTTCTAATGTGGTTTTAACAGGGTTTAAAAATCCTAAATTAATTTATTTTCTTGTGCTAGAAAGGAGTCCGGCATTGCCATATTGCAATACCTGCTCAGAAGAGCAGTCTGATAAGATTCTTTAGAAAAGAGTTAAATTCATCATCTAAAACCCAGTTACGTTAACCAGTTCCCAGCTCAGAAGACCATGCGACCGTTCCTTCGAGTGACACCAAGGACCGCCCTGGAGAGGAAGCCCAGGGCAGGCTCCCCAGAGCACGACGGCCCCGTCAGTCCGCCCGGCTGCAGCTGCAAGGACCTGCTTAGCTCCCGAGCTCTCCCAAATTCTCGCAGACATCAGTGAAAGTGGGATCTTTAATAGACCAGAGAAAAGCTCAGCGAAGGCAAAAGGAAATGCTCGCTGGAGTCCTCCCTCGAAGGAAGTTGTAAAACACAGGCTTTCGATCAAACCCTCCCCGCCTTTGGAGGCCCAGCTCCCTCCCACCACTGATTGGGCTTTGCCATTCTGTGCGTCCGGCAGCGACGTGGCGTGCGTGTGGGAGCCCCGTGTCCCCGCGAGGACTTGGCCTGCACGCCCCTTTCAGGCGAGACCCCGCCCCGCCCGAGCCGGGTCCTCAGTGCAGGGTTCCTCGTGTGCGTGGCTGCACTTGGGCACCCCTGCCTTGGAGTGAGACATGTCACAGACCCCCCTGTCCCTACTCACAGACAGGCATGCGCAGAGCCCTCCAGAAGACGCTGAGGACAGTGGGAACCTCTCGCTATCAGCTGCCCATCCGGGGCATTCTGCCACTGACTATTTCAGAAGTTGACGCTACACGACCCAGTGAGAGAGGGGTTTGCTCCATCTTGTAAAAGGAAGAAAACACGGGAATTTCCATTCACGTGAGAGTCATTTAACCGGCAACGGAATGCCGACAGCCGCCCATTTGGGTGTCCTGTGCGATCCCTTGTGACTCCCTAGATGCGCCCAACGCTGGGGTCCCCAACAGCAGAGCGCTCAGGTGCCTCGGGCCCCCTCACCTGTGCTGGGGAGGGCCCAGGGAACTCGGCCCCCGAAGACCCGCCTCTAACCAGTGTTCGGTGGTAAACGTTTCTGAAATTCTACCCCTGAACACGGCGTGGGGTTAGAAATGTCAGAGCTTCAAGGACAGTCTGTGCCCAGCACGGGGACAAACACAGGTGCAGCGTGGCGTTCGGCAGGCCCCGCCCCGAGGCCGGCCCTGGGTCTGCCGGAGCCCTTGGCCTTCAGGGGCTCTGAGCTGCTGCCCACGCAGAGAAGACAGAGCCTCGATCAGAGCTGCAGAGGGGCCACGACCCGGTACCGGGACAATCCCCTGCTGGAGGAGCTGCGGGCCGAGACGGCCGTTGCCCGGGAAGCAGGAAGATCCTTTGATTTCCCCTTAATTTCCTCGTAGAACCAGCGGTGGTCGTGGAGAAACCTCCAGAAGCAAGCATGCCACGTTTTTTCTCTTTAGCACCAAGAATGTTGACTTTGGCTGTTTCTGGTCACGCCCAACTCCAGCGCAACCCGCTGGATTCCAGGAGTGACTGGGACAGGTGACTAGCTGAGTGGGGTGAGGAGTGAAGGTGACCAAGTGGGATAGTCACACTGCTCTCTAGGCACCAACGAACATTCCAGATTTTGTGACGATCTCCGATTCCGCCCATCTAGGAGCTGGGTGCTGGCTGTGCCCGGCCGCCGCACCTGCCGGCTGCTTCTGGGAGAAGTCGGGCTCCCTGTCCTGGGGTCCCCGCACAGCCTGGGCACCTACCTGCAGCCAAGAGGCAGCGAGGGAGCCTTCTCATCAAGCCTGCTTGTTCCAGCGGGGCATTGGCCACCGGGAGGGGAGGTTCTGGAGACTTTTAATTAGCTGGGAATCCGCAGTCTCCTGCGGCTGGCTCCTGAGAACCGGAGAGCTCCGGAACAGCTCCTCAGATAAAGACTGCGATCGCCTCAAGGCAGAGCTACAGCTCGGAGAACTCTGGGTTCCGATGGGGGCAAGGGTCCTCAGTTCCTGAAAACCCCCGAGGAGAGCCAGCGGCAGGTGTGGGAGCCGCCGCTCCTCACCTGGGCAGAGACTCCCCGCGTGGGTCAGGGCCCTCTTCCCCCGGGGTCTTAGCGCCCACCTGCAGACCACTGCGCCCTGGGCCGGGTAGGTGAGCGGGCACCTGGTGGGCAGGCGTCTGCGGAGAAGGGAAGAGCTGAGCAGCCCCTACCCAGCTCCTGTCCCCTGTCCTGGGAATTGCACTTGTCCCGGAGAACCTGGATACCTGGATTTGGGAGGGAAAATCTCACGGTTTTAGACTGTTTGCCACTAACTGAAAATGAAAGTGTAATATCACACGAGCCACACAAAAGCGTCTGTCAGCTGGGTCGAGCCACCAGGCCACCCTCCTAGCCCTAGTGGTCCTACCTGAGCCGGGCAGAGGGCCTCACCTTGCCCCCCGCACCTCCGGTCGGCGGTGCTCACCCCACGCGGCCGTGCGGGGACAGAACGCAGGAGCCTCCCAGACCGACCGAGTCACGATGGGCATCACAACAAGACCCACGGCTGCTTGTTTGCGCACCGAACTCTGAGAAACACTTGTCCCAAGCCCAGTAAGGCCAAAGTGTGGAGACCGGTGAACACGACCCTCTTCTTTCTCCAGAACACGCCCAGACACGGGACACGGCGCCCTCCCTCCTGTTGAATCTCTCCCACCCAGACTCTGCACGCTAGAAACGGCCGCCCTCGGAAGAGAGGCTTTGAGAGGGAACTCAGGGCTGTCACTCTGTCTCCAGCCTTGGAGTGGCTACTTCCACTGCTCCTGACCAGGAGTGAGAAGTAGGTTTTCAGAATATTCCTTCTCTGGCTTCCACTACTGCAAGGGGACTTTATACCCATGGACAGATGACTCCCAAGCCCACGCTGCAGACAAAGGTCAGGCGGCCAGAGTGAAGCCACCCGGCTGCGATCACCGTGAAGAGGCATCCCGGGAAGATTTTCTTTGGAGATCGGCCTTGCATGAAGTTTCATGCCACCGACTCCAGACCCTGGAGAAGGCAGAACGACGCAGTCGAGAGGGGTGTTTCACGCTGAGTCGTTCGGAACGACTGGGAAATCGCCTCTCGGCGTCTGCGGGGCTGAGGCTCGGTTCTGCGTCCCCAACCCTCCCCAGATCCCCAGGCCTCCTGAGCAGAGACCCATCTATCAATAATTACGGAACACACGGCTTTGGGGGACATTTCCCTTCCGTTGGCGACATTTACGGGTGTCAGTCTGAGCATAAATACAATTAGATCTGAGAGTTCTATTACAAAAGCCAATAAAGCGGGCCTCAGTAGAGATTCTAAAATTACTTAACTTTTCTTTAGAAAAATATTAAAACAGTATTATCGCATCAATGGGAAGAAAAGACAGGAAGATAATAAAGTTATGTTAAAACCTCCCTGTATTTACTCATGTGTGAAACAGTTATGTCTGGTCACATAATTGCAATGGTTCTGAGAAATATTTCATATTTTATAATGAACATTAAAAGAGTTTGTGGATCATTACTTTATATGAGTTCCAAAGTTATTACATAAAACCCAATAGGAATGGTTATAAATTATCGGATCCTCCGGCCTGGCCTTGGTAAACATGAATATGGGGACATTTCAGCAGATAAGATTCATGAGAAGAGGTAAAATTCTTCCTGCATTTTAAGGGGAAAAGAAGACCAAAGCACTTGTAATCAGCTCTTGACATTTTTTGTTTCTGTTTCAAAGAAATTCTGTTGAAACACTAGCTTAAGCCACACACACAAAAAGCTTCCGTTGGAACAAAAGAGAACCCGCCTTAGACACCGTCTTCATTGCTCCGTGTTTCATGACCCTATCTGTGGCCCCTGAGGTCACTGCGAAATTCTTGAACTTTTCAACACAGCATGGGTTTAAAATACTGTACTTAGCAGGCTGTTATGATCACCAACGATTATTTATTTTCAAAAGGAGATCCTCTCTTTGAAATCTGAAAATACAGCCTCTTTACAGAAACTGGAGAGTTGATAACATTCAGAGGAAGTTTTCTTTTTGGGTCTGCGAAATTGGTTGGCAGACAGCATTTTAATTAAAAACTATCATTATCATCTATGCATCGCAGCGAAGAATAAAATGGGTGCTATTCTATTTGCTTATACTTATTCTCTTTTTCTTTAAATCATGGCGTTACATTGTGTTCTGAAAAAAATCACACGTAGAGCTTCCTTCCCTCCCCTACCCCCAGGTTTCTGCTACGTGAAAGGGTTAAGTATCAGGAGAACAGCAGCTGGGTGGGCAAAGTTAAGGATCAGAGACAGCGAGGTCAAGTCCTAAAACGCACAGCACCAAACTGGCTCTCTGGAGATGCTGCGAATCGGGGAGCTCCCCTGTGAAACACAGGCAGTATTTGCTCCCCACTTTCAAGAAATGATAGTCCCCTCCCTCACCGATGCCCCAAATAGTCCCCACTTCCTGCACCTTCAGAGCGAAGGTGGACACTGGCCTTCCTGACGCCCTGTACCTGCCCCCCGCCGGGAGGCTCTCCCCGTTTTGTGAAACAGCTGTTCGTGAGGCTTTCTCAGCAAACAGATGTCTTTTGGAGAATTTAAAGCTTCGAGTTGGAGGCCAGATTCTGACTGTACTTTGAATTATGTCTGCCTCGATCATCATGCAGTCAATCATATATATTTTAGACATCAATATTGCCTTGAAACGTTCCCGGCTTCTCGACGCTATTTATAAGCCTCCCTTCTCTCCTTTGCCTCTGCTCTGACAGTTTGCTCCCACTTTCCGGAGCCACTGGCTGCGTGCACGTCATTTTAATAGATATTTTTTACTGGGGAGGGGTTTGCTGTTTTATTCTAAACGATTTCTCTCTGAACTGAACAGGGACCAGCATTTCTGGGAAGTTTACCACTCTCGGTCAGCTTTCTGGGGGAAAGATTTACCAGTCTCAGTATTTTTAAAGACAAAACAATGTCATATGTTGCCTCTTTCCACAGATAGCAAGTTTTGCCAACAACAGAAGAAAGATGATAAAGATGCCAACTTACAACGTGGGAGAAAAATCTCTCCTTGTGTATTTACAGAAATGCGACTTCGGCTAAAGTCTGAGGTTTTGAGATAATGTAAATCTGCAGGTGAAAAAAAAAACCTCAAGCAAAGTGTAAACAAAAAAAAATGCAAATATTTTCAGGACTTAACAGGGAACAGGAAGAGGGTTAGACATCTTCTGGGGTGTTTCAGCATATTTAGCATTCGGCGAAGTTCAGGAAAACCTTCGTGGGACCCTCAGAATTTCGCACTGTGAACCACGCTGGCTAATTAGCTTCAAGGGCTGTGTTCTTACTCCCAAACCGGGTCAGGGCTGTATCCGCTGACACTGATCTATTGATCGTCTTGTCCTTGTTTGTAGATCATCCCTTTGAAGCATTTCCGCGGCGGCCTCTAGGTGGTGCTGACGCCGCGCAGCTCCGGCGTTTCGGCACAATGAAAACATTAATTTGCTATGAGATAATTTTTGACGTAAATGTAAAATGGTGCCCATTCGAACTCAGTAATGAAGCATGGTGCATTTCTGCAGCTCCTAATTTGACTAGTTAAATGACTCCATTACGTGTCTAACAGACAGAAGCAAATAATTTCTGGTCAGTTGATGTTCACTTATCCGTAATCATTTTGCCCTGAAAATAAAGTCTCTAATCTACAATTCCTTTGTCTTAGTTTTTTTTTTTTTTTGATGAGATTATTAAAGCAAATATACTTAAATGATTCAGGTTAAACCGGTACAAACTAACAATTCGAACATCAGAGAGCACGGGAAAATCAAATACGTGTTAACAGGGGAGGCGGGAACTGGACTGCCCCTCCCAAATTACTCAGCCCTTTGCCCTGCTGCTAACCCTGGGGGGGGCGGGCGGGTAGGACGAGTCTCGGGCTTCCAAAAAACAAGTGTCCCTCTTTCAAGTTCAGTCTTTCTGGGGCCAAAAAGGGGGCTGCTGGCTGTTCCCTTCCCCTTTTCTCTCCGCGACGTAACTTTGAGGATGTTTGGGAAATTTTCAGCAGGATGCCTCACACTATAGCAAAAAAGGCTGCTTTAATAAATATCGAGTGATGAATAATTTTGCCCAAAGGGGGAAAAATGGTTAATATTGAATCTTAATGTTCCTCATCTAAATGCTTTTTTCTTCCTGCTAAAAACAAGTTTAGAATTAAAGCGTATCAGTTTACACATATTGCATGCATATTAGCGAGACACAGCTGCGTATACCCCCTCTTAAGAGCCATATGATTAAGTTATGGGGTATCATATAATCCAAACTCTCTTTCTATTGGTCACCTTGCACAGACAAAAGCTTTTTAGTTTTAGGTCTATTAAATGACAGAATGTCCGACTCTGTAAATGTGTAAGTAATTATTATGAAACACCTGTGACTCCTATTTTTTGCTTACCGCGTCGATCTATGAATTGCTTTCGGAACGGTGCTCGGAGGCGGACAGAGGCCTGCGTTCCCGGTCTGGGGCAGCTGCCGGGGGCTCGGTGGGGTGGATCAAAACTCTGGGTCCCCGGTCTCAGGATCTCGGCGAACTATGGAATTACAAGCCCCGGCTGTCCCATCCCGTAATCCTGAGGTGAAAGGACAATGGTCTCTTTCGGTGAAGAAACATCGGTGGAGGGTGAAGAAGAAACCCCCAAAGTTCCGAGGGAGCCCTGGACGCACCCGCTTTTCATTGCTGGGTCTGGACAGTGTCATCAACCAGGTCTGCACCGAGCAACTGGTTTTAAGAAGACAACATGGGAACCGGAAGAACCAGTTTAAATGATCTTCATTTCCCCCAAACCTGACCCAATTGAATGCACTTTTTAAAAACAGATGCCAGTGTGTGTATACTTTCTCTTTATCAAGCTTTTAAACTTTCAAATCCCTCTGTGTGTGCAAATTTCAGCCATTTCCACGTTAGGGAGGAGGGACAGGGAACCCAGCCTGTGCCTTTTGATGTGAAACAATGTCAAAAGGACTATTTATGACTCATACTTGGTTGAAATTTTTGGCTGATGTCGTTTCTGCAATTCGATCCGGGAAAGCTGGTCTCCCGCACGAGGCCAGTAGCTTGGCTGGGGCTCGCGTCCTCTGCCACCCCTGCCCAACAGCCGCTGTGACGGCCATCAGGGCCGGGCTCTTTGGTGTCACGTCCAGGGGCCTGTGGGTTTATGGGAAGGATTTGGCCTTTTGATTTGGTGCAGAATTTGCAATCCGAGAGTGATGTTTCAGCACGTAGATCTGGGTTGTGCAGGAAAAGGGAATGAATCAAACTGGGAAAGAGCGGGGCATCTAAGGAGGCTTCCACGGGGCCTGGGGTGGGGGCTCAAACCTCTGCCTGCAGCCCACCCTCAACAGGGGCGCCTGCCACTACATGCATCGGAAAGCCAGCGGGTGTTCACCTGCCACTTGGGGCCACCCTTTAGTCTGTGTCCTGGGAAGAGAGGCAGAAAGAAATCAAAGCCTGTTCGAGGATGAGCCCATAGTACAGCCCGAAGGTGAGTGGACCTCAGCAGAACAGACAGACATCCACGGGCACCAGGAACATCAGAGACACGGCACAGAATGAAAGCAAAGGAGAACTTCCAGGATGAGCCCCATAGTACAGCCCGAAGGTGAGTGGACCTCAGCAGAACAGACAGACATCCACCGGCACCAGGAACATCAGAGACACGGCACAGAATGAAAGCAAAGGAGAACTTCCAGGCTGACTTCAGATGAAAGATTTCCAAAACGGCATGAGGGAAACTTTACAACTTCCTAAAACCCAACTCGGGAGCCGGGTTCTTCTCGTCCTGGTTGTCGGGGAGGTCTCAGGACTGCACGCTGCTTCCCTCAGAATAGCTGAGGACATCAAAACAGCCCCGCTGGCCGGGCGCGGTGGCTCACGCCTGTAATCCTAGCTCTCTGGGAGGCCGAGGCGGGTGGATTGTTTGAGCTCAGGAGTTCGAAACCAGCCTGAGCAAGAGCGAGATCCCGTCTCTACTAAAATTAGAAAGAAATTAATTGGACAACTAAAAATATATAGAAAAAACTAGCCGGGCATGGTGGCGCATGCCTGTAGTCCCAGCTACTCAGGAGGCTGAGGCAGGAGAATCGCTTGAGCCCAGGAGTTGGAGGTTGTTGTGAGCTAGGCTGACGCCACGGCACTATAGTCCAGGCAACAAAGTGATACTCTGTCTCAAAAACAAAAAAACAAACAAACAAAAAAATAACAAAAAAAAAAACAGCCCCGCTA
>CAUYSK010079622.1:0-21035 GCA_963575035.1 Avahi laniger | reverse complement strand
TTGTATACTCCTGGATAGAGCTGGAACGCATTCTACTAAGTGAAGTATCCCAAGAATAGAAAAACAAGCACCACATGTACTCACCATCAAATTGGTATTAACTGATCAACACATAAGTGTACATATAAGAATAACATCTATCGGATGTCTGGTAGGGGGGAGGGGGGAAGAGGAGGAGGGGATGGGTATATGCATACACAAAGAGTGCAATGCGTACCATCCAGGGGATGCACACGCTTGAAGCTCGGACTTGGTGCAGGAGGGGAGGGCAAGGGCAACATACGTAACCTAAACATCTGTACCCCCATAATATGCTGAAATTAAAAAAAAAATGATTATATAAACTTGATCCTGGCGGTGTTCAAGCCCCTTTTGTGTACTGTAAAACCAAACCAAACTACAAACCACACACACACACACAACACCCTGAGGAGACATTCACTTGTTAATCATGGCTCCCAGATAGCAAATGTGGACCAGAACTGTTCCTTAATTCTCAAACCAGAAAGTCTGGACGATCTCCAAGTTGAAAATACAAGACCTGCTGCAGGCTGTTCATACCAACTGCTAGATATTTCCTATATTTGTCACACAGATACCTGAATGTCTGGCAAAGTCATAAAATAGCTGGATGGCATTTATTTTGCACATCTACATGACAATATAACAACAACAAAATGTTCCCTACTGAAGCAGAACATGTTTCAAAGTATATTGGAGTGAAAAATTTTACCAGGCAGAATTGTCTTTAAAGATTTATCTGTGTTCAACCTCCAAATATTTCCTAGTTTAAAAAAAAAAAAAAGATTTTTCTCTGTTAAGTCAACCAACCCATCAATGAGTTCAATTTTAACAGCAGATCAACTTGTGGAAGTCACATCACTTGAACTCAGCTGCATTGACTGAACTGGTCAGACGGTTCAATCTAAATATTTGATCAGTAGTCTTGGTAAAGAACACAATTGAAGGTACTGCTGCCCCCTTCTCTTTGCCTTAATTTATTCCTTCGCACAGAGTCTTGCTGTTGCGAGAACAAAACTTTCATTGTTTAATATAGACCAGTGAGTCTCAAAGTTTTTCCCCTGGTTCTCCAAGACAGCTTGTGAGAACCTGTTGAGTAGGAGACTGGCCAAATGGAAAAAACTCCCACATTATTCCCCAGCTCTGATGTTAAATTTTCCTTTTGAATCTGTTCTATAATTTTTGCTTTTGTTTAAGATATCATTTGATTAAAGGTTTCCTTGGGAGAAGGAAAAACTGACGGGGAGAGATGGGCCATATATTTATAAAATTAGTATATTTTAGTGTACTAATTAGTATATTTTAATGACCTTTGGAAATACTAACAATATGTAGCAGAAAAAATATTTACTAAATTTTTAATGAAATGACCACTTCCAGAAAAAAAGCATGAATATGAAAATAAAATGTTTATGCCAGCTATTGCATCAACTTCCACTGCCTGTCTATGCTCTACTCCTTGCCAGAATTGCTAATATGGAAAGAAAAAATCTAACTTTCTCAACTCCCTAGCTATGATGTTCTAGATGCAATTTCGTTTCTACCAAGAAGATATTACAGGCATTAAATAACTAAGTTACATTTTGCAAGATATCTTTTAAAAGATATGATGGTGGACAACTTAACTAAAACCCTGTTCCATGCTTTGGTTCTCAGATGCAATGGCATGTGTATGAATAGGGAGTAATTTATATAGAAACATGTATAGGTGATAGTTCTCCAAAATTTTAATGACCCATATTTGATGCAGCTGCTCATATTAATGCAATGTTAGATTATATTAATAAATATGTATTCTTCAAATCATTGGCAATTAGATTCATTCAATTCTGCATCTTCCCAACTGTATCTGAAATATTTGCTTTGCTTCAGTGGGGTGGATTTTAGAGAAATACTGGAAAACTAAAACTTAGGATCAAGGAGAATGATTAAGAGTGAGGAGGAGAGAGTATTTATAATATATTTAATGGGTTGGCTTAGAAACTCTCTTGCCTCAGGGAGGAGTTACTGTGACAAAGCCAAAAGAAAAGCCATATAATGCTTGAATTTATGAGTTTTTTTTTTTTTAAATTACTGATCTGAGGATAAAAAACCACGGGTTGGGAAAATAAACAAGAGAAGGTTTAGAGAAAAAAAAGGCGTCGACCCTGCCCAATCCCAGCTCCAGATACATTTAGTAAACTGGAAATAGAAGAGATCTGTGCCAGCATCTTATCTAGAATCTTTGTGTGGGGGGGTGACAGGTGCACGGGGGAGGCCCATGCTATACTGGCACGGGTGGAGAGGATTTTGAGGCACACCAAGAAAAAAGCTGTTTGAGGTCTACTCTACCCAAAAAAGCCTCCAACAGCAGAGAACGGTGTGGGAGAATAGTAAAATATTTCCATGCCCCACAAATTAAGCAGGAGATGCTAGTGGACCTAAAAAGGGATTTTGGACCATGACAATGAATACTGAAACAGAAAGTGACAAGGGGCAGGCAGAAAAATAACCAGGAGATGACAGAATGAAGCTTATGACCTAGGACCCAGTGATTTGGACGTGGTCAGATCAGAGGTTAAGTGAAGAATGGGTCCCCATGTCCCCCGTATTCCGCTTTCCTAAATGTGACATAAGCTCACCAGGACTGAAGTGCTGTCTTGAGTAGAGAAGAAGGGGGCAATCCTGAACTAAGTCCACACTAGAACAGAATTTACATAGGACTGACAATGATAATGTTTACTGCCATAAGGCAGAATAGGGGCTTAAAATAATTGAAAATAGAAATATGAAGTTACATTTTTGCACTCCTAAATTTGAGGACTTGTAAAATTTAGACCTTCTACTTGAAAGCAAGCAGATTTTTGCTCTTTACTGTTTTAATTAATAAACTTTATTTTTAGAACAATTTTGTGTTCAGAACAAAGTTGAATGAAAAGTACAGGCAGTTTTCATATATCCCCTGTCCTTCCCAAAACACCATCCCTCTTTTTGACCCAATTATTGACCTCCTGCACCAAAGTCCTACATTCGTTATAATCAATGAACCCACCCTGCCACATTATTAGCACCCACGTCCACAATTTACATCAGAGTTCACTCTTGGTGTTGTACATTCAATGGGTTTGAATATATGTATAACGACATGTGTCCATCAGCACCCCTCAAATCCTCTGTGTTCTTCCTATGCATCCCTTCCTCACCCTAACCCCTGGCAACCACTGATATTTTAACTGTCTCCCTAGTTTTGCCTTTCTCAGAATGCCACATTGGATTCACACACTGTGTCATCTTTTCAGATTGGCTTCTTTCATTTAGTAATATGCATTTAAGTTTCTTCCGTTTCTTTTAATAGCTTGATAGCTCATTTCTTTTTAGCGCTGAGTAATATTCCATTGTCTAGATGTATCAAAGTTTGTTTATCCATTCACTTACTGAAGGGCATCTTGGTTGCTTCCAAGATTTAGCAATTATAAATAAAGTAGCTGTACACATTGTGTGTAGGTTTTTGTGTAGATTAAGTTTTCAATTTATTTCAGTAAATAACAAAAAATGTGATTGATAGATCCTAAAGTAAGAGTATGTTTAGTTTTAAAGAAACCGTCAAGCTGACTTCCAAAGTGGCTTTACCATTCTGTATTTCCACCAGCAAGAAATGAGAGTTCTTTTTGAACCATATCCTTAGCAGTATTTGGTGTTGACAGTATTTTGGATTTTTGCCATTTTAATGGGTGTGTATCTGCTCATTTTTTTAAGATCAAAATGTCATCTTTATTACTTTGGAAGCCAATTTGTCCATAGTCAAAAGCATTTGCTGATCTTTGACACTCCATACTGGCTTATCTATAGATTTTCAAAAGGAATTGGGTAACAATGAATCCTCATACTCTGTAGCTATGGATCTGCAAAAAGTGTTACCTGAACAGGACAGAAGGGAAAATAAATCCTTCAGAATTAGTCGCAATTAGATGGTTCATATGCAATTTTGTCATACAAATTCATATCAACTGGGTTTTTCAAAAATCCTGGAGTAGAGTAATGTAGTCATTTTGAAAGAGATCCAGACTTGTAGCTTCCTTGGGCTCGTGGAGAAGCAAATAAGACTTGTATCTGAAAGTTATCACGTTTATTCTAGGTATCAAAGATTCCCTACAAATAATTTTTTTCAAGTATAATAAGCAGGACTAGTAAAAATCAAACATACACACAAAGAGAAAAGAAATGATGAGAGAATTAGCAGGAAAAAATTTGGAAGCTGAAATAGATCCCGAAACACTTAATATATTCGAAATGTGCTGGAAATATCAGACACAGATTAGAAAACAGCTATTCTTTCTGTGTTAAAAGACTTTTTAAAAAAAAAAAAACTTGTATATATATCTGAAGAGAACATGAAAATTGACAAAGCAGATTTGAAAGGTGTGAAATAAAACTTCTAGAAATAAAAATTATGATAATAAATATTTAAAACTCAATAAATAGGTTTAAAAACTGATCACATACAGCTGAAGAGAGAAGTAAGTAGAAGAAACTACCCACAGCACACTTCATAGAGACAGGTTATTTCATTTCTTGTTTTATTGCATTAGCCAGGACTTCTAGTCCAATGCCGAAAAACAGTGGTGAGAAGGGACATACTTGCCTTGTTCCTGAGCTTAGCAAGAAAGCTTTGAAATTCTCACCGTTAAGTATTATATTAGCTGTCGGTTGTTTGTTTTTCTTTTTTTCTTTTTTCTTTTCCTTTTTTTTTTTTTTTTTAGTAGATGTTTGTTATCAGGTTGTGGAAGTTTTCCTCTACTCCCAGTGAGAGGTTTGTTTTGTTTTGTTTTGTTTTGTTTTTATCATGATCTGCCCTTTACTTTTAATCAGTCCCTTGGACTTATATCCATTTAGTAGCTGAGAACAAAATTCTGGATAAGCCTGGGATCAAAGCACATCTAGGTTCCGACCTTCTCTAGAATGTAACCAGTTATTTTCTTTTAGTACTAAAATAACTTATAAATTGACACACATGCCAGGTAGCCTATAAAACTTGTTATATTAATAGAACTGTTAACACTTTTATCACATTTCCTTTACAACATCTCTATTTCAGTTTCTTGTTTTCTCTCCCTCTTAATTCCAAGTCACTTCTTGAGAGAGAAATACTTTTTCACACAGTTACCCTGTCTATTAGGATTACCAAACAAGCTTCAGTTATTATTTTAATACAAGGTGAATGGAACAAAAAGACACACACAACTATTTTATCATTTGAGGATCAGAAAAAAAACACCACATTATCACATCATCGCAAATGTCTCAGGCAGAGATGGAAGTGGAGACCCTGAATAATAAAAATCAAACCAAAAATGAGATTTGCCTTTCATTTACTGAGGCCAAATTATTTAATTTCTAGATGTATGGTCACATGTGTGTGAAAAGGAGGAACTTTTTTCACCCAGGCTCAATGCAGCATTACTGTGGAGACGTGATAGGGTGGTAGTGAGAAAAATAACTATCAGATACTATAGAATCACAGGTGTGAAGATTCTGAACTTGAGTTAAAACACCCAGAAATCTTGCATCCAGATTTTATATCTTCCAAACTAGAGCTTACCCTCATTTGTCTAACTTCCCCCACTACCCTAGAGTTCAACAGTAACTTGGGTATAGCTATACTCATTTGCCATCCAGGTGAAGCCTGGATATGTTTGCAGGAAGTTTTACTTTAAACTGAATGTAATATGTATTAAACATTTTTGTTATGCTAGAAATATGCTAGGAATGGTGCTTAGTGCTTTAAATATATCATTTTATGTAGCTTGAGGGTGTGTGTGTGAATGAAAGAGAGAGAGAGAGAGAGAGAGAGAAAGAGAGAGAGGGAGAAAGGGAGAGAAAGTGAGTGAGATGCCATATTATACATGCACACAGAGACAGTTTCACTTTATGGAAGAGACGATTGAGGTTAAATAGTTTGACAAAGATCAATCACATAGCTAATAATTGAAAAAGATGGGAAACCAGATGTTCTTGCCACAAAGCCAAAATTGTTTTCCACTTTATGTTTTTTTCACTTCTTCCCTATATTTCATTAAAAGTAAGAAGGATGATTTATTACGAGGTTGGACAACGAGATATGGTAGTCATATTGTTTGGGATGCCAATAGCCTATATCCTAGGAAGCTTTTGGCAGAGACTTCCAAAAATCAGCATCTCTTCAGACATAAAGCAATATAACTAATATTAATAACTTATATCGATATTAATATAAGTAGATAACATTTAAAGAGCATTCAAATATGGCGATAAATATTTAGCTTGAATTAATTAACTCATGTAATCCTCAAAATAGTCAAAACAATGAGTAGGTGCCATTATTATTGCTCTTTTATGAATAAGGAAATTGAGGCATTAGAAAATCTTCACATAAGCTGTAAATCAGATTTAAATCCAAGCAGCTGATGATAAGGAGAAAATGAACATCTCCTCAAAAGGAAGATGTTACGAAATCCCAAATGTCTACAGGGGTTGTGGTTGGCTATCACTCTGGGCTAACTCCTCCAATTTAATATACTTTGAATTGAATAGAAGTTTATAGGCAGGAGCCCAGAAAAGACAGGGGCCAGGACAGCAGATTTGCCCCAAGGCACAGGTGCCTAGAGACTAGCACAGCTAGTGTAATTCAAGGCCAAAAGACTGCAAGCACTGTTTTTTCTTTAAATTTTTTTTTTGTGCCAGTTATCAATACACTGCCTCAAAGCTCCAAATCAGATTTTAATGCCCATTTTGCAAAAATGAAGCAGCGAGGAAGATGCTAAGCTTTGTCAGTAGCTGGCTTCTCACTCACTCAACTCCTACATGGCTTCCCCAGCACCCACCCTTCCTTGCAGCACATGTAGTGTCCTCAGCTCCAGCTTCCCCAGACCCCAGCTCCTGCATCTCAGGCAGTTTCTCAAGTGACTGGGAACTGCTTCCTGGCTGCTTCTCCAGTGCCCAGCTCCTGAAGATCATGATGGCCATTACCACCCATCACCCATTAGCTTCCCTTGACGGGAAGGCGGGAGAGAGGAAACCCTCCTTGGATGCTCTATCTCCTTATATCTATCATTGAATAATAGCGGTTGCTCTGTATATATTTATATTACTTGGAGTCTTCTGTATTTGTTACTTCAATCCCCTCTTATAGTCGATAATTCTTGTATTAAACTTTCTCTGTTCAAGTTAATGTGTGGTTCTATCTCCTAACTAGACCCTCACTGATAAAATAATCAAAAAAATTTTCCCACATGATAGGATAATATGGCATTTCATATAAAGAAAACTCATTATATGAAGATGGCTAAGAAAAACTAGCAAATTCACTGAATCTCATGTCTGATAAAAATTTAAGTTTTTGCTAATCTTTAAATACAATCTTTCTTGCCTTTGCTTAATTCATACACATGAAACAACTGCTTAAAATAGTATCTTAACCATATTTCAGGACTATGGAGTTGAATATTAAAGAATAAAATGTTAGGAAATAGTTTTCTCTTCTTGGGCTACAAATTAATCTTTGTGTCCAGGGCCACAGCTCTTTGATACTCATTTTTTCAATAACCAACTTCATATGAAACTCATTTCCCTCTAACATTAGAAACACTGTAAAGCAATAAAGCCATTTTTCCAAATCAATAATAACTAGATTGTCATCTCTAATACACATAACTCAGTAAGATTAAACAAGATGCCACATATACCAATGAAAATTCACTGAATGAATTAGTCTTTTTCATAGTGTAAGCAGCGTAAATCTTCCTTGTCCAAAATGAGCATCAACTGGTTTGATTGCATAATAAAAAAGGTAGCAGATGTTCAAAGAAAGGAAAAAATGCATATGTATGTGCTTAAAATAGCATCTTTCTCATTATTATGTGTGAAAAAGTCCTCTGAAAATATCATACTTCCGGGGTCTAAAAATTACATTAACGGTAATAGGAAGCCCATTTCTCAAAGCACTGATGTGTGTGCACAATTTAAAATGCATCTTGTTTACACATAAAAATTAAAACATAATATTCTTAAATTTAAGTGTATTAATCCCAAGAGAAAACATTACATTACCGTTGTTCCCATTTTCAATCTTTCCATTTTAATCACTAAATAAATGCTGTTTCCAATTGAGAAGTGCACTTTTCCTAACTATGGTTTAACTCTGCTGTTCCCATACCACTTCTTAGCTAACTGCAAATTTGGTAAATGTGAATTCTTCTCTTTTCAAGTAAATGAATTTTATGTAAACTCATTTCCATTGTCACAGGATTAATTCCCTGTTAGCATTATAATCTATTATATTTGTGGATAATAGGCAGAAAATGAAATGGAACTTTTTTTCTGATGGAGCTAAATCCATTAGTGAAACTTCAAACTGTGTAGCTAAAAGGTCATTTTACTTCATTGTAATATAAGTGTTTTCTTTTTCTTAATCTTAGAATTTAATTGTATAGTCAACATTATTTTTAAAAAAAATCCTCCTAACGCTGCTCAGTATGTTTTCTTTCCTTCATTGCACGGCATTTTTTCCTCTTTAAATCTCCAGCTATTACCCAATGTTTAAATTGCATAAGAATCTACACGGCCTTAGTTATTTTTAATCTGGAATCTAAGAGACTATATGTTATATATAATCACTGATATGTCTCTGGTATATTTTTAAACTATATTAAAAACAAATACCGCATGTATTCATTGTTAAATTGGAAGTAATTGATCAACACCCATGTCCACGTATAGTAGTAAAATTCAATGGAAACCAAGCAGGTGGGAGAGGGAGGAGGAGATGGGTAAATTCACACCTGATGGGTACAATGTACGCCATCTTGGTGATGGGCACACTTATAACTTTGATTCAAACTGTACAAAAGCAAATTGTATAATCAAAACGTTTGTACCCCCGTAATATTCTGAAATTTAAAAAAAAGTCTTATCTGTTCCCCCAAAATAGATTTTAAATCTGACATTTCAATTGAGATGCCCCAAGATGCTAATTAAAATAGATATCAAAGTAAGTATGGGGGTGTCCTCCCAGGAGAAAGCCTCAGAACAGATCCCAAGAGCCTGCTGCATGGCTATCACAGGCCCCATCCTACATGTAGGTAGAAAAAGGCAGAAGTGGATTTTTTATGGAGAGAAGTTTGTGCAGAAATTTTCTTTGGAGAATGTTGTGCCTTGTAACTGAAACCTAGTGAGGGGCTCCTTATGGAGTCTACTCAGAAAGCGTAATGTGCAACTACTTCAGAGTATGTGTGTGTGTGAGTGTGTGTGTGTGTGTGTGTGTGTGTGCAGGAACACAGAGGACTGAGGTGTGACTTCTTCCTGTAAAGTCTACAGAGTGAGAGATGGCATGACTAACTGCTTGGCAGCACAACTGGAAGCATTACTATTGTGTTAAAATCAGCCTGGCTCTCAAAGTCCATCAGAACAAATTTGTGAGTTTTTTTTTTTTTTTGGGAGGGGGGTATCAGACATGATAACCCATAAGAGAGCAAATCAGCCTAAAAATGCTTCTTCTTAAAGGGAAAAAGTTAAAAAAAAATGGAGGAAAGGGAATGGAAAGAGTCCATGTACAGGAGCCTACCACAGACTGAGCAGCTTGCTGCTGCCGGGTGGACGGAATGCTTTTCCTAAGTCACAGAAATGCCATCAGAGGGGACTTTCCAAAGAACTGATAGAAGTATCCATCAAACAAAAATCTTTTAAAAATCCCTGCTAGGACAAGAAATACTAAAGCAGATTATGATCTTAGCACTCAAGAAAGAATGACCTTCATGGCCTTATATTCCTTCCCTACCAGCATATTTTGACTCTGGTAGGTTTGGAAGGAAGAGCTCAGCAAGAGTGGGAGGGAGGGAGAGACCAGGGTAAAGACAGAGGAAGGTGACCATACTGGACTCCCAGCAAAGAGAGGGCCACCTGAAACTGCCCCAGCCAGAGGAGGGTACTGAATGAAGATTGACTGTGGACTAACAGATTGGACTAGACAACCTATTTTCTGAATTGAGACTGCATTCTTTGTAGAAAGTGACCTTAGAAATTTCTATTACCCAAGAGTAATGAACCTGTTGAAGTTTTCATTCAGTAATGGAGAAAAAACTTCTCCTGTTAAATGTGTTTTACATGGATATTAGAAAACAAAATCATGTAAATTTTATGGTCACATTCTAGGAGTTGTACTTGTTCAGTTGCTTCTATTGTTTATAAAAATCTATATTTTGAATCTGAAGGACCCTCACTATAGGTGTGTAAGAAAAAAAAAAGCCCAGAAATAATAGGTTTATGTAAATTTATCTGTATTAATGCTCAAAGAGTAAAGGCATACAATATTAGAATAAAATGCATCAAGGAAAACAGCACTTACACTACACTAATTCAAGGCAAAATGAGGTAAAGATTCAAGGTAGCCACTGAACAGCAGTTTTAAACTTAATGATAATAATAATAGTCAATATGTACTATGTACTTATGTCATGCCAAACATTTTCCTGAGCACCTTATAGGGAGAATTTCCACAATGCACTCATTAACTATATGAAGTAGGTAATGCTATCATCTCCATTATGAAAAGAAGGTAACTGAGACACGGAAAAGGTGGCTCACTCTAGATCACTGAGCTAGTCCTAAAGTGAAAGAGATGGACCCACAGATAAAACTTTCAACCACTAAAGAACAAACCAGTCCAAGTCCATCACAGAACTGTTCTTCCTAGCTAAAAGGCAATTCCATACGTGTGTCATTACTTAATCATCCTCTAGTTCACACAAAGCCTCCTTTATAAGGAATTACATTCAATCTTCACGTTCTATTCTATCTTTGTGCAAAGAACAAGACATTCTAGATTTAATACAGATAAACAAAATATTCTGTAGTCCAAATAATTGAGGATGCAAATTTCAGGAAAAATGATCAAGACATTCATCTTTCGGAATCAGTTTATCTAGAAATTGTTTATTTGATAGAGTAAAATGCCACTGATGAAGTACTTCTTTTTTTGTTTTGTTTTGCTTTTTTATTTCAGCATAACATGGGGGTACAGATGTTTAGGTTACGTGTGTTGCCCTTGCCCCCCCTCCGTCCCTCAGTCCAAGTTTCAAATATGTCCATCCTATTGCGTGGTGCGCATTGCACTCTTTGTGTATGCAGATGAAGTACTTCTGATCAGAGACTATGTCCAAGATTGAGAAACCTAGGAGCCTTAGATAGCATAGTGAAGGACAGATGTCAGAAGCCCAGGTTCTCTGTCTTGATATGTCATTTATGAGTTAGGAGTATTATAACATGTCGACACAGAGTGAACTGGATAGTGAAAGTGGAAGTGCTTAAAAGCTGTTTAGTGATATTGTTCACTGGGAATATGGTAATCCTCAAGCAATATTTCAAAGCAGAGTCTTCATATTCCTTGTTAATTTTAAAATAAAAGGCTATACCATTCGACGGTAACACAACTTGGACAAAACACATCCTTGAGGACATAGAAGTGGTCTAGGGCAATGGTGAATTTCTAATGTAATTAATTTCCAGTTTATAAAAGTAATACATATCTTTTGAATAATATTAATAAATATAGATTAATATAAAGAATATAGAAGTTACCTATAATTTTACCATCCTGATATAAACTGTTAATATTTTATGCTCTTTTTTAAAATTAAGATATGATAGATCATTGTGCCTAGATTATTTCACTTAATGTTTTGAATATTTGTTTCATTTAAAAGATCCTTTAAAATCATACTTTCGATTCTGTACATTTCCCATTGTATAGCAATACATATGTTCTTTATCCCCCTCTTTCTGATCCTGGTGTTTTTTATGTACTTTCTCAAGGCAACCAGGGCAGTAAATAGCCCTCAGAAAGCTAGACAGTTACGTCCTGCGCATTCAAAGTGCTTACCCCCAAATCAGTATTTTGTGTGTAAGTAGTATTTCTGGAGTCTCAGAGGTCTCTAAGAATGCTATCCAGATCCTTTTTAATAATAAAACATCTGACTAATTAGTGAGTATGCCCTAACCCTCTCACCATACCCTGGGGATCTCTCAGATGTAAAGAAGGATGCTTCAGCTTTCAAATCCCCAGGTCCTTGCAAGATTGCCTGGGCAATAGCTTAACATTAAATACTTATGAGTGGCTCCAAAACTCTGCACTAATTTTCTGCAACCCAATTAGCAATATTTGGCAAAAGAAGTGTCCTTCATCTTGTGGATCACTAGCAAATCAGAGAGCAAAAGAGCCAAATGGGCCATCAGAGGTCATTGAGTTTATGCCCCATTTTATATCTCAGGAAAACTAAAGACCATGAAGGTTAAGTGAGTTGGCTGACGTGACTATGTGCTGAGCGAGGCTCAAAGCCTGGCTAGCAGAAAAAATACCGCTTTTACATTTCCTGAAAGGAAAATTTCATCTCTAATAATTTACATTGAAAAAAATGACTCCTCACTTTCTATTGTATTGTTATTTCCTTATCTGAGGAGGGAGAACAAATTTAGGGACCAGTTTTGAAGATGATATATCATATCTGGTCTCTTCTTGAGACTAAAATATAATATGGGAATCCATAACAAATCATTGGTCTTGAAATATTCAAGTAAAAAAAAATCTACCTTCATGAATTTATTGCCATCATGTTTTATTTAAGAACCTGAACTTGTAAAGATTGAGAGAAAGGCTAAAACATTCTTCGGGATTCTTGGAGAGAGCTACAAGCTAAGGATTGTTACTAACATAGGTCATATTTGAGGGGGGAAACAGGCTGTGACTCTGGTCAATGTTAAGCTTGGAGAGAGCCCAAATGAACAACACTGAAAAGCAAACAATCACTCAAACTTCTCTACAATGGAGGCACAAATCTGAGAATGCTTAAAAGGTAGAAGAACCAAGATGCCCAGTACCAGTCACTATAGAGCAATGTTTCCAGCGTGAGTGAACATGGGAGATTCATGGCCTTGATGGTAAACACGTGGAAATTTTAAGTAGTGATCTGAGTATTTTAAGCTTTCCTAATGGAACTGTATTTCAAAGAATATAAATACCGAATGGAGAAACAACAAATGTCATCAAAGGAAAAGTCTACTTCCTGAAATGTCAACGAAAAGATCAATATATAAATTAGTAGAAGAAGAGGCTAACTCAAGTGGTCCTGTCTTCCAGAGGGGGGAAAAAATGACATGAGGTTAATATATTAAAACTTAAAGTGCTCATAATTGGAGAAGCAAACTTAACTGTTTCTATAACAACCCATCTAAATGATTTAATTTGGAATATTTCTCTGATATTGGTAAACACCTTAGTATGAAGCAGTCATTTTGATCAAATTCTTTATAGATACACTAAATCTTCACTCTACAGAATCCTTGAAATGTGAGTCATTCAAGATGACATGTTTTCAGAATAACACAGGGGTTACCTTTTTAAGTACCAGTACGGTGTGCTGATATCTCAATACACTGTATCGGTACTTAAAAATATAAAAATATAAATGAAGATATATATGTCTTCATTTAACATTCTGACAGAAAATCATTCTAAAATGTATTAAATTTTATGAGGTTTCCTTAAAAGCGCATTGGATGTAATGTGATTTTCCTTGATGACCCAAAGTCATCATTGTGAATATTAATTATTATACTGTCCTGTAATAAAATTGTCTGTGAGCCCCTCCAAAATGCATACTCTCTACTGCCTATAGAATTATAGAATGTCAGAATTAAACAGGACTAGAGAGCTTCTCCTGCCTCCTCAATTACAGATGAGAACACTAATGTCAAAAGAAGAGTGATGTGATTTAATTAAGGGGACACAAACGGTGATGCACCCCAGGCCTCCAGCTTCTTACCCAGAGCCCTTTCACTTAACCTACGCAGCACAACACCACAACCTATGCTTTCCTTAGCTCTTCCTGCTTTTTTGCAGTTTTTCTCTGTTCTCCCTGGTTATGTTCTATGCTCACCCGCCTCACGATTGTTGGTGATACAATGTCCTCCTCCCATAACTGTGCACTCTAGTGATGGGTGGGGTGGTTCTGATGTGCGGGAGAGGGCGAGGAGCCCATGGTTATCAGAGGGTGATGGCTGGAAGTCAGCTTCTTAGGGAGTGTGCAGATAAAATTTAGTAGAATGAGCCAAAATTTAAAGGATACTCCAACCTGGGAGCACAGATCTAACCAAAGGTTGGGGTGGAAGGTTTAAAGCCAAAGTGAGGAGGGGGCACAGAAACCAAAATACCAAGCAGGAGGTATTGGAAGGAGCAAGTCAGGGGAAGTGGTCCGGGTGAATTCCAATGACTGAGATGTCTGTGCCGTCTTTTAACCTCACCCCAGGTTGATTATTCATCGAAAATAAGCACAATGGAAGGGAAAGATGGTGCTTGCTTTTTTTATAGCCCCTCAATGATTCTAATTTGAACCTGGATTAGAAAAGAACTCATTGATGGGATGGTTGGACAGGAGCGTCATGGAGATCTGGGTGAGTAACTTGACAGGCTTAACTATGGACAGTAGGCGTTGGTTAGAAGGCAGAGGGCCTGTGGCAATTCATTAGTCTTATTTGCTTACACTCTGGTAAATAGTTCTTCCTGGCTTTGTCCAGAGCTCTTGGAGATTTCAGAACAATTAAATTCCAGGTAGGTGAGGTGTTACTTTATGCTTTGCTTTCCATGCCAATAAACAGATAAGGCAACAACCCAATGTCTTAGGAAGAGGGGGCAATGGCATTTTAAAGGCCAGGGTGCATTTGAGCCTGTTCTAGATGGATGGTGAGTTTTCACTTTCAGAAAGAATTGCCCTTTTGTTTAAAATGAAATGACTGAGGTTCCCAGGGGTACATGACCTGTCCAGGGTGAAACAGTGGCAAGGCTACTGCCCCTGATTAAACGATCAGGTATTAGAGCCCAGTGCTCCAAGTGGCAGTCATAGGTCAGGGTATTGTCATCTCAGGGAGGAAAACGCTCCCTACACAGTGGGCAAAGGAGATTCTGTCATGTTTTCTTCCTCCCTCTTCCCTGTAGCCCCAGAAGGCAGTTTCGCTTTGCTGCATAGTCTGGAAGACAAATTGGTATTCCCTGTAAGAACAGACAGGATGATTCATGCTGTGTGGTACATAATTAATGTCTGTGAACTCAAAATGAGCAAACCAGGATGTTAGTAATCTTGGTGAAGGAGTGGCTCAAGAGGGCAGCCATACCTTATTCTTTATTTTAATCTCTTTGAGGTAGGACAGTTCAACGTCTCTGAGACAGGGAACTTACCCAGAATAGAAATTCTTTTCAAGTTTTTTCTCCCCTACCTCTTGATCTCTCACTTCCATCATGAAAAAAAATATATATGAATATATATATATATATATATATAAATTTTTTATTTTACACCAAGAAGCTAGGTTTTTCTCTCATCCTGTGCACTTTGAAGTGTTCATTCAATTCAAACAATTATTGAGGCCCTGCAACCTACTAGGGGACCAAGTACTTCAAAGCTGCATGTTAAAATGTGGTTCTTGCTTTCACAAAGTTCAGTCTAGCTGGGGAGACAGAAATGCAAATAAATTACATAGATAATTATCTGGCTGGGTCACTATGGGTAAAACTTAAATTCCATAATTTCAGTCTCTTCAAATGTAAAATGACAATAATAATACTTATCTTGCCAATGGCGTTGTGAATATGAAAGAGTCACAGTATATAAATCACTGAGTAGTATACTTGGCACATATTAGATACTTAAGACAAAATAGGAAGTAATAATACAAAGTAGTAAGTATTCCAACCAAGAAATAATAGTCATAGAAACAAAGGAAAGGGGAGGCGACTCTGCCCAGAAGAAGCGGACATTTGTTGTTTTACGAAGTGGACATTTGTTGCTTTATGGCTGCCCAGCAAGCACACATCCTTTCTTTGGCAACAGCATCCAATTTCCTTGGATGAGGCACCTGTCCCCGACACTCAGGCCATGTGTTTCTGAGGGAGTTGACTCCATTTTTGGTTACATGGCATGGCTAGTAGCCTTTTCCAAGCTTCAGCAGAGTCTGGGCTTACAAAGAGAGCCCAAATACTAAATTCAAGTGCATTAAACAATGAAAAGAATTAGCGGTGGCCTTTTCATTTTGTGATTTTCTTACTGAGACTGCACCGAAGTAGGAAGAAGGAGAGAAGGAGGGTGGAAAGACAAGGCGGTAACTTGGATCCCAAGTTGTAAAAATGTCCAAGGGGGCATCTGAAGGCAAGGACCGAATAATATTTTACTATTAAGGTGTTTGTATTTCAGTGATGTAAGTGCTTTCCATCTTCTCAAACCTGTTATAATGTGTTACACACACAAAGGTCCTGTGTGAGCGTTTCTGTTTATTTGTTTTTCTGGAAAGTGAGAGAAGTGTTGCGCTCTGTATCTGTGTTGTCACAAAGCGGAACTGTAACAGCATGCTAGGATTGGCAGCCTGATCCATGAACTGAACCAGCTCAGTGGCAGCAGAGGCTCAGAGTGACATATGGCCAAGAGATGTCAATTATATACAGGGAACTTCAGAAAGTTGGATGGTGAAGGGTTAAAGACTTTCCTAGGGTATGAAATCGTAATTTGAGTCAATTTTACCAATTTTTGAAGGAAAGGATGCCCTATTACCCTGGGGCTTTGTTTTAGGTTCTGTTCAGGTTCATTATAACTCTGATGTGATAGACAGTTGTATCCTCTTTAAATCTCGGCCCTGTTTCTGAACCAGAAGCATATGAGTGCCAAACTGTGGGGGGCCTATTTCAGAGGGGTCCGATTGACTCGACACCAACCACAGTCATAGGATTTCTGCCACAAAGTCACAGGAATGTTGTGGAAAGAACTCTGAACCACTCTTACAGAACCTGGGTAAGGAAACTGAGATTGAATCCTTGCAGCAGAAAACCAAGGGTATGAAATGCCAAATGAGCTCTCGAGAGCAGTACTTTTTAAATTTTGATGTGCATGTAAATGAACTAGAATTCTTGTTAAAGTGCAGATTTGGGTAAGTAGGTCTGGGGCAGAATCTGAGATTCTGCATTTCTCACTAGCTCCCCAATGATGCAGAGGTTATTGGCCTGGGGTCCACACTTAGAATCACAAGGCTAAAGTCCCTCATGAAATAACGAACAATATCTAGCAGCCCCCAAACTTTTTGGCATCAGGGATGGGTTTCATGGAAGATAATTTTTCCACAGACTGGGGGTTAGGAGGGATGGTTTCAGAATGATTCAAATGCATTACATTTATTGTGCACTCTATTTCTACTATTATTATATTGTCACTTGCTACCCACTGATAGGGTTTTGATACGAGTCTGCAAGCAATTGATTTATTATGGTCTCTGTGCAGTCAAACATCTCTGCTAATGATAATCCGTATTTGCAGCCTCTTCCCAGCACTAGCAGTACTGCCTCTACTCCACCTCAGATCATCAGGCATGGAATTCTCTAAGGAGTGCACAACCTAGACCCCTTACAGACACAGTTTACAGCAGAGTTCATGGTTCTATGAAAATCTAGTGCTGCTGCTGATCCAACGAGAGGTGGAGCTCAGGTGGTGATGCAACTGATGGGGAGGGGCTGTAAATACAGATGAAGCTTCACTTGCCGCCCATTGCTCGCCTCCTGCCATGTGGCCCAATTCCTAACAGGCCATGAACCGGTATCGGTCTGCAGCCTGGGGTTTGGGGAATCTCAGCAATATAGGACCTTGCAATTTATTAAATAAACTAACCTCATGATATATAGAATTCCTTCAAACTTGGAGTCTTCTTGGAAGAAAAAAGAAGGCTGAGTGTGGTGGCTTATGCCTATAATCCTAGCACTCTGGGATGCTGAGGCGGCAGGACTGCTTGAGGTCAGGAGTTCGAGACCAGCCTGAGCAAGAATGAGATCCCATCTCTACTAAAATTAGAAAAATTAGCCAGACGTGGTGGTGCATGCCTGTAGTCCCAGTTACTCAGGAGTCTGAGGCAGAAGGATGGATTGAGCCCAGGAATTTGAGGTTGCAGTGAGGTATGAATATGCCACTGCATTCTACCAAAGGTGACAGAATAAGACTTTGTCAAAAACAAAAACAAACAAACAAAAAAAGAAGGTACTTATTGAACCACCTATCTGAGCACAGGCTCAAAGAAACTGGATTTTTACAGCAGACTGGCGATGAGGAAGGCTTCCGAGTCTTTAGTAGGTGTCACATACTACCAAAAACCAAGGATAATCTTAGAAAGTACAATTCCAAGGGCTAGAGAGAATCCAGAGAAGGAGGAAGTACTGACTCTGAGACATAAACAGAAAATAAAAAATAAATCTGTCAGGCACTGTTTTAAGTATTCTATCACATTAATTCTTCATATTACAGAAACTCTATGAGGTAGGAGCAACCATTATCTCTATATTAGAGATGAGGAATGGCTCAGAGGGGCCAAGTTACTTGCCCAAAGTCACACAGCCTTAGACTGACACTGGAACACAGGCAGTCCTGCTCTACAGTCCACACTCATAGTCACTATGCTTTCTCCATTTCCTGTTTTCATTGCACCACCAAAAAGCTTTTCATCTGAAGACCAATAAGTTTCCATGATTCAAGATAATAACACAATAGGCATTTTTGGTCCTCTAAACAACACTGGATGCTGCAAGCCTTTCCTTCCTTCTCTAAGTAATATCTTATCATCCTTCCCTGGTTTTTAGGGCTTGAACTCTCCTAGTTTCTGTTCTGTGTTTCTAAAATTCCGCTCAGTTTTCTTTTCAGTACCACTCTTTCTTATGTGGCAACTAAATGTTGGAATTCCTTAGGGCTGGGTCAGAAGTGCTCTTATTTTCTTTCTTCCAATAGACAATATTAACTACTGCTTTGATTATCACCTTTAAGAAGACTCCACATATCCACTCTCTTTTGAAATCCAGATTCTTATGTCTAACTTGATGTCTCTATTTGCATGCCTGAAAAGTTAGGTCAAATGCAATAAATCTAAAACTAAGTTCAAGATTGCTGCCTCCATCTTCATCCTCCACAACATACGTCATAACAGAGGTTGCTTTCTATGGCCTATTCCCTTGGCTTTATTATTTCAGTTCATCCCCCAACTTCCAACTGCCAGCATTTGTATCTCTGTCTGAAGGTTTTCCCTGGCTGTTGGAATCCACTTTGCTTACCTGACATGGCAAGCTGAAGTGCTAGAGAATCGATAGCCACTAATTAACTCATGATTGATAGGAGAGGAGCCAGGGAATAAATACTCCAGCTACCTTTCCCTTCAGGCAGGATGACTCTGAGGCACATATTCCATGCTGGCTTCTAGAGTTCCCCAACAGGCATAACCTATTGTACTCCACAGTGGTAAATTCCTCAAAAAGGTATCTTTTATTTCTGGTCTTCCCTTCTCTGTCTCACGTCCTCCCTCCCCCACTGATGTTTCCTGGGATCAATTCCCAAATAAGCCACGTGTCCTTAAACCTGTCTTGAGGCCTGCTTCTAGAGAAGACAAGACCAAGACATATGTTCCCTCTGATTTTCTTAAGTGTTCCCTTCTCAGTGAATGGGTGTACCATCAGTCTAATTCCACTGGCTGGAAACCCGGAGTCATCCTTCACCTCTTCTACTCCCTTCCACTCCAGATCCACCATCACCAAGTCCTTCAAATTCTGTCCATCATATAGCTTCAAATCACCCACTTCTCCATATCCTCCACCAACTCCCTAGTCCAATTACTATCCTTTTCTCAGCTGCAATAGTAAAAGATGCCTCTCACTGGTCTCCTACACTCTTGACCCCCTCAACTCAGCAAGAATATAATGCAACTCTGCTCATGCCACATTCCCCAAGCACCTTCCATTTAAACCCTTCAGTGGCTTTCAGGCTAGTGATGAGCGAGCTGAACTAGTGGACAAGGCAGTGTGGGATTTGTTTTTGTTTTCCTTCCCACCTTCATCTTGCATCAAACTACCCCTCACACCCTGGGCTCCACCCACTCTGAGCCTTGAGCTAGAGTTCTTGTTTTTTCAGCCTCACTAATGGATTTTAGTGAGGTGTGAAAACAATTTAGTTGTTCAAAGTCAGAATTCAATTTTGAAGAAATGAGTGAAAAAAAAAACATATCAGAGTATAATTTGTTAGAACTTTTCTTTCAAATATATGTGTACTCCATCATGATGAAAATTATATTTGTAATCAAAGATCACAGTCAAAAGAGTTTGGAAAATAATGACTTAAACATATCATGTTTTCTCCTGCCACTGAGCTTCAACAGCTGCTATTCTTTCTGCCTGGAAAGCTCTGCCCTAAACTCTCAGGCTAGGAATTCCTATATACTCTCCTAATGACAATTGCATCCATGCTGGGGTCTTGAAGGGGTAGGGGGTAGAGGGAGTCAAGATCTAAAAGACTGGCCCCCAGGAAGCACCACATGTACCTGAAGAGAATTCAACATACACAACTGGGGAAGATTAAAAGTAAAAGCCATGAAGAAGCCAAACACCAGGTTGCAGGTGGCCATCAACCACAGCAAGCCAAAGGAGATGGGTAGGTGGAGAGGGCAAGAAACTGAACCTGCAGAAGGTCCCCATGCCATCAGAGTGTAGCCTCTGGGGCCTCTGCAGGACACTCTGGCACTCTGATTGAAGGGCAAATCAGAGGTTGAAACAGCTACGGCAAACATATCCCATTTAGATAGCTAGTTCAGCAGCCCAGGTGAGAGATGGTAAACATATCTGTAAAGATAGAAACTTTATAGGGTTGGAGAGGAGGGGCAAACCTGGAAGATGTTAAGGAGGGATAATCTATAAGATTTGATTACAATGCAGTCTATCTCATGTGTTTATTAGACTCTAAATAGTTGTAAATGGGAATTTTATGGCTCATTTATGTAGACTCCAGAGGCAACTTTAATAGGATGAGGACCTTGAGGCTAGCTGAAAAAAAAAAAATGGAAAAAGCATTCCTATGTTTCTGTCTACTAGCAGAAAGAGAGGGAGAGGGAGAGGGAGAGGGAGAGGGAGAGGGAGAGGGAGAGGGAGAGGGAGAGGGAGAGGGAGAGGG
>CAUYSK010079620.1:0-10454 GCA_963575035.1 Avahi laniger | reverse complement strand
CCCTCCCATCTGCCTGATACCTGATGAATGTTATTACTATATGTGCTCTTACGTGTTGATGATTACTGGTTATCCACCCAAAAGAACAAAAGACATTCTATAAAAAAGACATCTACACTAGAATGTTTATAGCAGCACAATTCATAATTGCAAAAATGTGGAAACAACCCAAGTGTCCATCAATGTATGAATGGATTAATAAAATGTGTTGTATATATGTCATGAAGTTCTACTCAACCACAAAAACCAATGGTAATCTAGCACCCCTTGTATTATCCTGGATAGAACTGGAGCCCATTCTACTAAGTGAAGTATCACAAGAATGGAAAAACAGGCACCACATGTACTCACCATCAAATTGGTATTAACTTATCAACACTTAAATCACTATTTTAATGCAAGGCAAATGAGAGTTCTATTTCCATTACTGACTCTTTATATCAGAGAAATGATATAATGAAGTGTTATTGTCATGACAGTTTCTAGCATTTTTTCCTATATGCTTTTTTAAATATTTATACCAGTTTTATTTATAATTTCCCAAACTTGAAAGCAACCAAGATGTCTTTCTGTATGTTATTGACAGGGTTGGAAAATGGGGGAATGGAGGGAGGGATTAAAACAGGCATAGCACAGAGGAATTTTAGGGCAGTGAAATTGTATTATTTTTTTAAAAAAATAGGCTTTCTTTTACAGAGCAGTTTTAGGTTCACAGCATAATTGAGTGGAAAGTAGAGAATTCCCACATACCCATATATGCTCTTTAGTAGTAATTATCAGTAAATGACTCATTGTATCTAGACACCACTCTTTGTGTGTTTTTCAAAAGTTAATTAATTTTAGCATTAGTGAGTCATATTTTTTAAAGCTCATTTGAAATATTATCTGTGTATGTAAATTCTATCCATTTAACAATTAGGAAATTTTAAGCATACTTCCTTCTTAAACACTGTTTAATTCATGAAATTTCATGTTGCTTTAAAAAACTTATATTTTAACTTTGAAAACTTTTCTTAAGAATCTCCTCAAAATAATGTATTTTCAAATGCAATGCCATTTGTATATAGGACATTCCACTATAATCTTCTCTTTCCAGACTTTAAATAAAAGTCAGACCTAGAAAAAGGTACTTTTCTTTATTTTCTGAATCTATTCTATGTCTAAAATTACTCTGCTTTTCGCAGTGAATAATACTTGTGTGCTTAAAATTTTTGCAGATTTAAAATTTATATAATAAATATATAGATATACAAATTCTACATAAAGCCAAATTTAAGACCAAGGCAAGGTAATCAACATATCACACATTTTCTCTGTCATTGTAAACCCCTCTATTTTACTCATTTCATAAATACATTGTTTAAAATGTGAAGCTCTTCTGTTATATACCTGATAATGAATTTAAAGGATAAAGAAATAGGAATAAGTAGCAGCCCCAATTTTTCCTGTTAAATTGAAATTTATAGGACTGATATTTTGTTAGAACAGCTACAACCCATATTAATGCATTTATTATAAATGAGTCTTCCTCTAAAGTACTTTTTAAATCCCCATGTGCTATCTATACCTTTCTTTCTACTGGGATATTTCCAGTACCAGATATTTTTTGAATATTTCTTGAAAATTTCTCAGTGTTTCAAACATTATAGATAATTATTGATATAAAATGTAACGTCTGTTATCATCCTTTACCACTTCAATTACTATATCTATAGTCGCAGAATAAAAAATAGAGAATCTGAAAATTGCTTAGGTCCAAAGCTATTCCTGAGTGAGAATAGCACTAGTAAAGCCATGAAGAAAGGAATTAAAGCCAAATTTAAGACCAAAGCAAGGTCATAGACAAGAAATAGATTTAGAATTTATTTTAAAAAAAAATCAGTGAAAACAGAATCATGAGAGTAAATCTAGAGAGCAAGGAAGGTGTGTAATTAACAATCAATCAGATGTTCTGGAGTAAGAATATGAATGTTATTAGAAGAAAATGTAAGGGTCTGTGTTGCAGGTTGCTTTGTGACTTTGGAAATATTTTTAGGCTTCTCTAAGAATGGTTAAAATTCTCCCTGAATTATATATCGATGAATATAAATTCTACAGAATGATATGTTCAATATCCAGCTGACATAATGAAGATTTTGTCAAATCGCATACATTTGTGATAAGATCTATATGGATTCTGCCAATAAGAGGAACTGGATCCAGTTATCCCATTGCTAATTGAGCAGAATCAATCTAAATGCTGCTTAAGGAACCAATTGTTTTATTTTTACTCTTGCGACTTACATCCTCTAAAGTGCTGTCCAATGGAAATGGAATGTGGGCTATAAATGTGAACCACATGTTTAATTCTAATGTTTCTAGTAGTAACATGGGAAAAAGTAAAACAAACAGATGAGACTAATTGCAATAATACATCATATTTAACCCAATAGATAATAAATATAATTTAAATGTGCAATCAATGTAAAAGTTATTAGTGAGATATTTTACTTTTTTAAAAAAAATTCTAAGTCTTAAAATTCTGTTTAATTTTGTACATTTTAATAGTGACCCAAAGTGGGACAATCGGAGTCCAGAATTATGTGATGCGTAATTAATGGAAGGAGTAGGCGCTCTCTGGTGTTAGAAGTTAAAGCAATGAGGCTCAGGAATTGTTTGGCATATTCTCACACGCTAAAATGAAATTCAAAGAAACACCGTACAGGACAAGTCCTAGTGACATTAGAACATCTTTTCCCAATGTTCTTGTGTAAACGACGTCCCAAATTTACATGAGCCATCTCAGTGTCCTCTAATCTCTTGCTTACTTAAACTAGTTTTAGTTGTGTTCCTGTCATTTACTGTATTAGTTTGTTAGGGCTGCCATAACAAATACTGTAGACTAGCTGAGTAGGGTGAGTATTAGTTTTTCTTGAAATGTTTGGTAGAATTCATCAGTGAATCCGTCAGGTCCTGGACTTTTCTTTGATGGGAGACTATTTACTACTGCTTCTATATCATTATTTGTTATTGGTCTATTCAGGTTTTCTATTTCTTTCTGGTTCAATCTTAGTAGGTTGTATGTGTCTAGCAATTCATCCATTCCTTCTAGGCTTTCCAATTAATTGCTATATTTGCTTATAATAGTCGCTAATGATCTTTGAAAATTTCATGGTATCAGTTGTGATGTCTCCTTTATAATTTCTGATTTTATGTTTTGGACCTTCTCTCTTTTTAATTAGTCTGACTAAAGATTTGTCAACTTCATCTATTAAAAAAATTCACCTTTTATTTTGTTGATCTTTTTTATTGTTTTAGTCTCAATTTCATTTATTTTTGCTTTAATCTTTATTATCTTTGCTTCTGTTAACTTGGGGTGTTATTTGTTCTTTCTTTTCTAATTCTTTATGATGCATCATCAGGCTGTTTATTTGAAGTCTTTGTACTTTTCTGATGTAGATATTTATTACTATAAATTTTCTTCTTAGGACATCTTTTATTATATCACATAGGTTTTGGTAAGTTGTGTTTATATTTTTATTTGTTTCAAGAAACTGTGAAATTTCCTTCTTAATTTCTTCATTGACTCATTGGTTATTCAGGAGCATATTGTTTAATTTCTATGCATTTCTACAATTTCTAAAGTGCCTCTTAGTATTGATTTATAGTTTTATCTCATCATGGTCAGAAAAGATACTTGGTATGATTTCAATTCTTTACATTTGTTTAGACTTATTTTGTGGCTTAACATATGGTCTTATCATTCTGAAGAATATTCTTTGTGCTGATGCGAAGAATGTATCCTGAAACTGCTGGATAAATGTTCTGTAAATTCCTGTTAGGCCATTTGGTCTAAAGTGAAATTTAAATCAATTTTGTTGTTGTTGTTGATTTTCTTTCTAGATGAATATAATTTCTGTGTTAAATAATATATCTATGTTTAACGTAGTAAAAAACTTGACTGTGCTTTTCTCATATTCTGAATCTGGGTTTATTGCTCCTCTACAAAAAATTATAATTTCTGTTGGTGAGAAAGCAATGGAGAATAGATAGTGTTTAGTCAACAGAAATTATACAACATGGAGTATTTCACTATATGCGTAAACCAGTCTAAGTGATGATCTTTGAACCACCCTAGAGAATTATTTTGTACCCTTAGCAGGTGCTGGATAAATATGTATTTATTAACCAGGCTTTTTATTTTTCAATATTATTTTCTGATTGTCAGAAGCACCCTTTAAAAACAATCTCATGATACATAAACCAAACTGTACATTATATTATATTTTATGTGAGTAAAATTTAGAATGATGTTTGCTGATGATTTCGAGTTTGTGTGTATGTGTGTGGTTACAAATGATTTGCAGTTCAGTAGGTCAGAAAATCGGCTACATGTTTATACCCGTATGATTGGGAGCCTCCTCTGGCTCACAGTTCAGTAGTAACAAGCTCTACTATATACTTCTGTGTTTTTAACCTTCTGAGCTTCCAGAGCAGACTACAGGAAAAAACAGGAAAGTGAGTGAAGTCTGTTTTCATTTAATAGTTATTCTATTTCTTGAGTAATATTTTCTCTTTCCCTTACGGAAACCTTTACTAGAGAAATACTTTGAGGAACTCATCAACACTAATCACTTTAATTATCATTCTGCCAAAGGGAATTTGCATTTAACAGAATTTAATGGAATAAAGCAATAATAATGGTAAAATTTTAGCATTTTTAAATTGGCTGGAGAAGGGATCTTTGTGAAAAAGGAGTGCAAAATAAAGGAAAGGGAATGATGCCTTTAGAAACATGACATTTAGGAAATTTCCCCATTCTGACTCAACCAATGTAAAAGGAACCCTAGACTGAACCACTTATCTTGAATCTGTTCTTGCCTTGAAAACAAAAAAGAAAAATTGAATACATGCAAAATTAAATGGAATGTACAGCCATCGGCTATTTTTATTTATTAGTAAGAGGTCTTGAATCGTCATCATTTGATTACAATATTTAGGTTAGTATTTGTATCTGAGACAAATAGTTAGCTCTTTGTGGATTAAAAGCAACATAGAACTGGCTGTACTTTGACAGAGTAGGGTTACAAAGATCAAAATACAAAATAGAATTTAAACAGTAATGTACTGGTTCAATTAAATTCAATTATACATTTTCTTTAACCAAGAAGTATTTGATAAAAATTAACTGATTATTTTTATATTATTTAAAAAAACTCATTTGTATATATCAATATTGAGGCTTCCAACACTGGGGGAGGGTTGTGGTGAAAAACAATACTAAAAATCAATTCTTTATATTCTCTTTACCAGACAATGGAGGAACTATTAATTTGTTAACATATGACTTTCAAAATACCAGAAAGTGGAAATTTATAAAGTTCCTGGGATATTTGTCACCAAGGAAAATAAATAACTTGCCTGGGTACAGAATATAGAGAAAAAAATAAGAAATAAGAATTTAATTAAAATTATACCATTCTGATATTTCACTGTTATTTCCTTATTAAGCTTATGCTCCTTGGCTGAAGTGATCCTTCACGCCCCAGCCTCCAAAGTAGCTAGGACTACAGGCATGCACCATCATGTCTGGCCAATTAAAAAAATTTTTTGGTAGAGATGGGATCTCACTGTGTTGCCCAGGCTGGTCTATAACTCCTGGCCTCAAGCAATCCTCCTGCCTCGGCCTCCCAGAGTATTGGGATTACGTGTGTGAGCCACTGTGCCTGTTTCGTTAGTTTGTTTTTAAAAAATTATAATGTCAATCTGGGATTTATATAATGTATTTCAAAGCATGTGTGTATGGACCATCAGTAGAACCCAGTGAGGAGCCAGTTATAGAGTATTCTGAATGCAAACTCCTTCAACAAAAGTGAAATACATTTATAATATAGATATAATAAGAAAATAGCATACATATAAACGTATACACATTATGTTTAAAATGGTAGCCCAATGAATAAATGAGTTACTTAATAACATATTTTTTTTCTGTTTTCTATATCAATATACATGATCTCATAATATTAGGCTGATGGCAGAAAACATATCTTTATGGGATTTCAAGAGTAAACTAATCTATGTTAGATATGCATCATTTGTTACTTTCTTGAGTAGTTCTTCCTGTGAAAAGGTACTGACCTTCTAAATTCAGTAGAGAAATGCACACAAGGAGAGTTATTATTTATATGCGATAAAAGCTTAAAGGTTAAATGATATCATACTCAATCCTTTACGATGAACCTTAAAAAAGTCAGTGGTCTTCACTGATGTCCAATAAAAAGTTAACGTACAGGAGATCAATACTACTCAGACCTGAGTTTTAGCAGTTTTTAGCAATGGTTGCGGTACTGACAAAAAGTCTATGTGTGGCAAAGAAAATGACACAAATACAAGGATGCTGTCAACTACTTAAGTTTTTACAGGACTACTGTCCACACCATGCACATTAGCTTTATGTTCAATTTGTGCATGCAGCTTCTCTGTGCCAAGATGGGGAGCTTGGCTGAGAAGATACATACTTATAAAAAATCCAACTAGAAGTAATAATTTTGCAATGATTAAGGAGAGGAAAGCAGTGGGCAATAGAAGAACATTGGTTTTGGGGAAAATAGGATCATCCTTGTTCCTTTCACTTAACTAGATGGCTATCAGATTATCTTGGTAAATAAAGAATAGTAGTCAATCTGCCAGGAAAGAAAAAGAATGCTGACAGCAGAATTGTGCTAAACCACATCCAAATATACTCTAAATGGAAAGGTTTCTCAGCTCAGCTGACCTTCATACTTGCTGCCAGTACAAAGGAAACATACAGAGCGTAAGCCGCAGTTTGTTCTGACTAGCTATAATTTATGTGTATCTTGGTTATATTTAGCTAATATTATAATTTATTGCACACAGGATTCCCACTCGTCTGGGACCAATTTCTAACTGATATTTCAAGTTAATAGTTTTGAATTAATGGCCTGGTATTTCTCAGGCTCCACAAAATAAAATAATCAGAAGGCTTGAGCTGTAGTACTGATTCTTGAATTTACTAGCAGTCAAACTAAGAAAAGTCTTTGTTACTCGGTGTCCTAGTTCTCTTAGTTGTAATATGTGAATAATTTGTATTCTCTTTCCTCAAGATAAAATATTGTAATAAATGAGAAAATGCTTTTTAAATTGCAAAATAATATACAATTATGAAGTCTTATCATCATCATCAGCCTGCTGACAAAAGCATTTCATTTCAGCCACTTAGTGGCTAAACAGAACAGTCTAACAGTCTCCTATTCCCTTATGTTGCTGATAAACTCTCATACGTGGTGAGCACTTTCAGGGCTGTTACCTGTCATGCATGGGATTGGGACAAATTATACGATGTCACATGTTTTGGTCTAAGAGATATCCTTTGTGGTGGGAGTCAACACAGTAGAGAATGGAGGCAGTCCCCAGTTTCCCACTAAACCATGGAGTGTCAGATTCATTCCACTATTACCTCTACCTGTGAATATCTTCATATAGGGTAAGTTTGAAGACGGGATCTGTTCAGGGAAAATAAGTAATCTGTTAGGAATAGACAGTTTGTATTAGAGGTTGCTACTTGCTAACAGAATGTCTGGGAGAGACAAGTACCCTGCCCCTGTTGATCAAGGGACAGCTGAGCAACAAAGTCCTTGGGATGCTACATGCCAGGATTCCAGGGCGAGGGAACCACCAATCCTGTGGAGAGCTGAGTTTTGTTCCCCCTCTAGCTGGGACAATAAGAAGTCCCCTGAGATCCAGCCAGCTCTTTGTAGAATGCAAACTGAGCACCCAGGGTCTTTTTCAAATAGCCTGATTATTGTATGATACTGACTCACTTCCCATCCTTCTCTAAGAAGAGACCATTTTACCCCCTCTTAATTCCCTCAAAACTGGATCTGTAGGAAAGCCTCCCTGTCTTCTACATCCTGCCTAGATGTCTCAGTTTTACCCACTTTGTAAGAGGTATTTTGGCACATAGAGTAAGAGTGCGTATGCTGTGGAGCCAGACTGCTGTAACTCAAATCTCAGCTCCTCTGTGTATGAGCTCTGTCATCTCCAGCATGTTACTGTCGCTGTGCCTCAGTTTACCTACTTGTAAAGTACACTTAGAAACACCCATCTCTAAGATTTTTACATATAATAAATGATGTGAAAGAGTTAAAGCTTTGAGAAAAGCAACTCCTGTATATTAAGTACTCAATAAAAGTTGCTATTTTTATGGACTTACACAAATCTGATCATTAAGCATTTAAGGTCTTAAAAAATAACACCTGCTGACTGAGGTAAGGAAGGAAGCCTTTCCCTTATTGATCACATATATTGATTCCCTACACTGTGCTAAGTATTTAATTCTCAAATAATCACATGCATTATTTTTTTATTTTTTTAAAAAAGATGAGAAAATTGAAGCCCTGACTAACTGTCTAAGGTTACACAGCAGGTAGCAGATGGAGGAGGAGATTTCAGGATCATCTGACACCAAAGCTCTTATTCTTATTCTGTGTCAGAATCTCTGTTCCTCCTTTAGTTTTCTGTCTCAATACCTAATCAGAATGATTTTAAAGCACATTGGTTCCCATGTACGTGCCCAGAGATACTTTTGGAGAATTATAATTACTCAGAAAAAGATGTGCATATCTTCTTCTTTACAACCCTCCATCTATCTACAAAGAAAAAAAATCTTTATAAACACACATATTTCTTCTAATGTTTAAGTTCCAATAGCAGACAGTCATGTAGAGATACAAACAAGCATTCCTCTATTCACTAATATGCACATACACATAAGCATATTGGAAAACCGGGTGTGGGGAGAACTGGCAGACAAAGCAAAAGTTAAACATGTCATATGTAGTCAAAGTTCAAGGGAAATAATTATACAACTCAAACTTGGCTATCAAGACTAGATGGGCATGGATACTTAGTTTTGAATCTGGCTTACTGCTCGAATTTTGAGAGAAGTAGCTAACCAGTAACTATAGAAAGTAGAAATAAAAATTGTTTTCTTGAAGAGAGTGTGGAGAAATTCTGTGGAAGACAGAGGGGAAGAAAAACAGACCTGATGTGAGAAGGTGGCAGAAATTAAAAGACTTTAACAGCAACAATGACAAAATCCCAGAAAACTAAGCAAACAACAAGAAAGAAAGCTCAAGTCTGTGGCCAGATATAGTCTGACCTTGGTTCTAGATCTACACAGTGTAATGTCTTTGAGTGAGTTTTTGCCATAGGTGAGGATAAGAAGAATGTGGCTAAGGGCACAGCACCTCTGTGTACTGAGTGGTTTGAGAACCATCCTAGCAGCTTCATTCCAGCAGGACACAGGTTCACTAGCCTCAGGGCCACGGAAGCAGGTGCAACCGTAACAGAAAGTAGCCCTTATAACCAGCAGCCTCCTTGCAGGGCTACCATGACAGTCCTTGGCTGCTACCTTCCAATTCATAGGGGGGACAAGAGGATGACAACTTTTAAGAAAATACAGAGATTCTCTACGTTCTACATCAATGATTAAACCAAAGTTAAGTAATGGACTGGGTAGAACTTGCATTCCTGGGGCCCAGATACAAAGTAAGGTATTTTTTTTAAAAAAATATTTTTAGTAGAAAGTAAATCTTTATTTAGCTTTTATGAAATTTTCAAATTTGTATAATATGTGCTGTTATTATATCAATAAAATAGTGCTTTTAATAAATATTATATGATTATTTTTAATTGTGAAAAATGAAGCTAAGCTGTAAGAAAAATGAGAATATTTAAGCATGCTTATAGTCTTTTTAAACCACAGGATATTTCAAGTTATTAAAAGGTTTAGGCAAATAAGAATGACAATCCAGTATCATCAAGTTATATTCAGAGAAAAATGATTACCTGCAAATGATTTTATTGTTATCAAGAAAGAATGAAAAGTAAACTATATATTCTATTCACAAATCTAGAAAAATTAAAAATTAAGCTATGGAAAATAGAAATTGAAATAAACAATGATAAAAGAGAAGATTAAATACAGCCCTGAATAGATTTTTTTTTTGATTTCACGATCATATTTTATTGTCAAGGTCTTAGATTGATCTGGGTTTCTTTTTTTTATTTTTATTTTTTTTATTTCAGGGTATCATGAGGGTACAAACATTTTGGTTACATTTTATGTCTTTGCTTCACCCAAGGGAGGGTTGGAGGCATGCCCTTCCCCTCTACAATGCTTACTATGTTCTTTAGTTGTGAGTTTACACCCCTATCTCCCTAATCCCTGGAGACTATTATTGCCATGTGAGCACCCTAGTGTTGATCAGTTAGTACCAATTTGATGGTGAGTACAGTGGAGCCCATTCTTCCAATCTTGTGATACCTCACTTTGGATAATGGGCTCAAGTTCAATCCAGGAAAATGTAAGAGGTGCTAGATCACTGTGGTTTCTTATAATGGAGTAATATTCCATTGTATACATATACCAAATTTTAATAATCCACTCA